>APFE030652923.1:17926-99003 GCA_000404065.3 Pinus taeda
ATAAATAAATCAATAATGAAAAAATAATTACTCGTTTATTAGTAGTCAAGATAAAAATACAAATAAATAAAATAATATATATGTATATTGAAGAAGAAATGGTAGGGATCCAACCACTGCTGATTTTCCAGCCATCGTCTCTATTCAGATTGCTTGGTCTCTTTTCAATCTCTATAACTTCCCTAAATTTATGGTGATGGAAATGATTTATCTTAGCAATGACTCAGACGTCGTCAATGCAGATGTGGTGTTTTGTCTTTTCTGCATGTTTTGCTAACACTGCGGAGCGAGTCCTCCCATGTTTGATGTCTGCCGCATGTTCCCGAATCCTCTGATTTATTGAGCCACCAGTTTCACCAACATAGGATGTTCCACATTAACAAGGGATCACATAAACACCTTTCATATTCTTATGGTCCACCGAGTATTTACAGATCATAGGGAACTTTGAATAATGTTAAGGGGCCTAAAGGTTGAGGGAACCTTGTGCTTTCTTAGGATCCTTGCAATCTTGTCAATGGTCCTGTTGTGGCCACAACCACCACCCTATTAAAACCTGCTCTAGTGGCAAATTTGAATGGGTCCCCTAGAAGTTTGATCTTTCATTTCTCCGAATGGTAACTCTCCAAATGATCTGTTTTTATCCCAGGGATTTTAACTCTCTATTGAGTCAAATCTTCAACTCTTAATGGTTAGGATCCCCAGAATAAGTTTCTACAACATGATTAAGTTATAACCCGGTCTAGCCCTTCATTCATATCCTTCATCGGGACTTTTTCAATCCTCATAAACCTTCATGGTGCTCTGTGCCCACACATATAACCAACCCACACTCTTTACTATGGGTGTATATGGACTCAACCCTCAAAACCTTCTATCGCGTCCTTATTTATATATCAATGCTTTGATAATAGAAATACTATACAAATATGCATAACTTACCCTTTTTGCACTTCCTCGGTATTTACACATCTCTCGATGCATGCCTTCATCACTTATCGCAATCGCTTGACCACTCCTCCATCGCATATCGCTTTTCGCATTGGTAAAGGGCTAAGGTCTATCTCCCATGAGTTACTGCGATGCTATCAAGTCTCCGATCGCATCGGATATCGCAATCGGCACTTTCAACGCTGATACATAAGGCGCACTGCAATACACCGGACCCGCCGAGATTATTAAACATAACACATATCTTTTTCGGGTCAGCTTCCCCAATCACAAATCGCAATCGGCAGAGTTCAATGTTTATACATAAAGCGTGATGCGATATGGCAGACCTGCCGAAATTATTAACCGCAGTGCATATATTTTTCGAGTCCGGCCTATCGCAAATCGCAATCGGCGGAGCCTAAGGCTTATACATAAGGCACGATGTGATATGGTGGACCCGCCAGGACTATTAAACGCAACTTATATATTTTTGGGTTCGGCCAATCACAATCGGCAGTCGAAGAAAGTGAAGCAACATGCGATATGCGAAGGGGCGATGGGCGGACTCGACAATAATTATAGATCCCTGTGTATAGTATTTGAAGTCCGACGTTATGGTTCAGCTGCGGGTTTTCTCGTGTATTCCCATGTGTTCCAATAAAGTGTTGTGGTCTGGGTTTTTAAAAAAAATCTGATAGAGTGAATGGTTCATTTTTGAAGCATTGTCAAGCGATTCTTGAATAAAAATGAATATTATGGGCAACGAGAATACATGTTACAATAGGTTCAGTGGTTTAATAATTATAGTTGCTAGGGGTTGCGAGATTAAATAGAAACTGTGACTGAATGTAAGGTTTGTTTGTGGGCATGTTTGTCATATTTCTCATAATCATAGCTAATATGAACTATTTCTGTAGGCGAGGACCAAGAGAAGAAAGGCGAGTTCGAGTGGACCCGGTAACGGATAAATGCGATTTATATCAAGATGACACCTTTGCACCACCGATGTCGATATTGCAAAGACATACTTTGCAAGAAAGGGATATGAACCACCATAATGCATAATTGAGGCACGCTCTATGTCAAGAGGAAGCACTCATGACAACGCTGATCCATCAAGATGTTATTAACTCCAAACACACCTTCAATCATGCCAGATGTGGGATGATGAGTGCAGTGTCTTCAGTTTCCTTCAGGAAATAATAGAGAATAACGTCCACTCAATACAGGTGCGAAGAGATGACATGCAGTCATTCTCTTTTAATCAACATCTATTCATTGCCTAGGAAATGAAGTGCTCCAGCAAATATGCCCTCCATGTGTCAGCCGTTTCACCGATTGATTCTACGTCTGCATATTTTAATGTGTATATGGAAAAGAGCAGGAAGGCGGAAAGTCGGGGGGGAAGACAGAGGGTCAGTCTTTTCTGCATAAGTATTACCTCCGGAGATGGGTAGAGGACTTTTTTTTGGGCAGAACAGCTTTTGATTTATTGTGCTAATAAAGAACACTGTTTGGGTCAAGAAGGAGCCTTTTTCAGATTTATTTTCCTCTTCTTTCATGTGTTTAGAATTAGGGTGTTGTTGTTGGCATAAATATAAATGTGTTTTGTTTTGTGCAGATTGATAACGATACAACTTATGACTAGTCTTGGTTACTTGAATGTAATTCTTTATGATGGTTAACTCATGAGCGGTCCTCGATTCGAAACTATATTAAACATCATTTGCAAGTTTATTTGTAGGAACAAGAATGTGCATTCTTGTATGAACAATTAGATTGCAATTAAGCTTCAATACAACCTTGTTCATATGTGAACTCAGTGATTGATTTATTTGGACTTGGAATCTATATATGATGTTTAATCTCTTTTATTATGCTCCTGCATGATAGATTAGAATAGTAGGTAGAATTAGTATAGATAGGGCTTAATACATATAGGTTAGCTGTTTCTTTTGTTGATTTAACTGAAGTCTTCCTCCGGGGATCAATATTTCAACACCTATAACAGTTTACGGGATCCTTTAAAACCCGTTGGAACTAGCCACTCCAAACGAAAGGAGATCTAATCGGGGCTTGCGGTTGGGTTAGTTCCACCACGTCAACAAATTGGTGCTAGAAGAAGGGCCTGAATTGTCGTCCACATATTTTCATGATTTCATCTATAAATGTCACGCATGGATTCGAAAAGATTAATGTATGGATCTTAAAGGTCGAAAATATCATTCTGCCCATTTGGAAGAGTCTCATTTCAAAGAAGCATAGATCCCTCTAAGTCCTGTATTTGGGTCACCCAAAGAAGAGAGACTGTGGGAGTACCCTATCACTCAGGAACAACCAGTTAGAGTACTTACTCGGGCTTACGCTCTTTCCGTCTCTCAGCTCCCCATATTTCACTCTTTACCTTTGACAACTAAAAGAAAGCCAAGGGTCCTTCCCATAAGCGAAGAGACATTTGCAGCCCCTTCTCTTGAAGATATTGTGCTAGAGTCCTTGCAAAGTATTGACACTCCTTGGGAAGAAATTCATGAGGATTCCCCCTCTAAAGGTAATCCCTGGCTTGATTAGGAAAATCCTGACAAATAACGCCTCGAAGAAACCTTCGACCAAAACCTCCGTATCCATAATATGGCTAACGTTCCCCCTCCAGGTGGAATTCGCCTCTCCTGCCTCCTCCAGGTGGGAATCCGCCTCTACCACCTCCTCCGGGTGGGAATCAACCCCCACCTTCTCCGAGAGCACTCTCTCCCTAGCTCGCTTAGGATGCCGTAGTGGTACTTGGGCAACAACATGCCTTACCCAAGAATGTAGAAAGAGTATTGCCTAAATTCGACCCTAAGCGGGGAGACACTGCTGATAACCATATTCACTCTTTCTTCCTAGCCGTGTGCATGTTGGGGGTAGTTGATGAAGATGTAGTATGTCGCTTATTCCCTTTTACTCTGATTGGTGCGGCCTCCACATGGTACTTTAGCTTGAGAATAGGATTGATCACCTCATGGGGTGCCTTTCAACAGGCCTTTTTAGACAAGTTTGGCGATGACAAAACACCTGCGGCCTTAGTTTTAGAACTATCCCATTTGAAAATGGAAACCAAAGTGAAGGTCAAGGATTTTAACATCCAGTTCAAAACTTTGCTCAACAGAATCCCAGCTAATGGTAGACCTACTGATGAGGTGCTCATGGAATTGTACATCACTGCTATCCCTATCCCTACCGCGATTTGGGTTAAAAGGAGTAACGCATAAACCTTACAGGGTGCTATCGATGAAGCAATAAAAGTTGAAAACGAAATGATCAGTCTCACAACATGTCATCATACGACCAAAGGAAATAAAGCCTCTCAGTAATCCAAGAAGAATAATGGGAGTGATAACAAAGTGCTGAGATCAAGGAAAAGGACACCACAAATGTGGAAGGTTTGCATCAGATCATTAAGAAATTGACGAACACAATCATCGATATGAAAAGGAATTCTAGAGAGAGTACAAGTGGGAATAGAGGAGATTATAACAACAGAAAATCCTTCAAATATTTCTATCGTAAGAATACAGAAGGTGGTTATGGTCAACTTGCGTTGCCTATTCCACCCAACGAAGGGAATTTAAATATGGAAGAGTTGGCTCTTATTGGATCGCTTCTTACCAAAGAAGAACCTATAGTAGAGTTGGAGCCAGAACAAGAAGATGAGGAAGAGTACCAAGTAGAAGAGCCCTTGGACGAGGAATCTCAAATCAATGTAATATGGGATTTCTATACAAATGAGAATGATGACGATGAAGGAGATAGTACGACAGAAATTCACACTAATGAAATCCACACACGAAGTAAAGGGCCACTTGCGGGCGTGATGAATCTTGTAGACTAGGCAAAGAAAGATGTTCGCCCTTTGAAGGCATCCACTCCCAAAGTTCCTGTTGAGAAGGGTAGACCTAGTGGTGATTCCAAGAGTTCTCTAGTTGTGAACTATCCACAGAAAAATAATACATCTCCAAATGCAGCGAAGGCGACTCAAAATGGTAAACTCCCACCAAAGAATGGAAAAACAAGTATGTTTACTCTTCCCTACCTTGTTTATTACATTGATTACAACATTGTGGATGATCTTAAGAAATCTCGAGCTAATATCACATACTTCAATTTGTTAAAGTTAACGCAGCAAAGAGATCTGCTTTTGAAAGCTATGAATGAATGGAATTGCAAACCTCCCACCAATCCGAGTAGCCAAACCAAGAAGTCAGCGTCTAGACCTGTTAGAACCCCCAGTACAGCCCAAATGCCATCAGCCATGGAAGCCACTCTGTCAAAAATAAATCGAATGCCTCAAGATGTCAGTGCAACCATGATAGGAAGGAAATCAAAATTCATGACTCCACCTTATCACATTTGAAATCTTCAACATGAACGTATACAATTGCTTGGTAGATTCTGGTGCCTCATCCACTGTTATGCCTTACGCTGTTGCTAAAATACTTCATGAAATGCTTGAGAAAACTGGAACTCAAATTATGCAACAGGACAGAAAGAATGTGAAAGTAATTGGAGAATTGAAAGATGTTCTGATTCGGATGGTTACCAAACCACAATACACACAAGTCATTGACATAGTGGTAGTCGACATACCCGAGGCATATGGAATGCTTCTTAGTAGGGACTGGTCAGCAAATTTGAATGGATATTTCTGAACTGGTTGGTCCCATCTCTTGTTGCCTCAGAAAGGAAAAGGTGATATGCTGAGAGTTGATTGAGAAAGATACATGAAGTATGTAGTGACAGCACTAAACGACCCCAATGAACCTGTAATGTTTACCAACTCTATCCTTGGGAATTATAGTTTCGACGTTTGTGCCACAGAAACTTGTTTTGGATAATTCCATGCAGAGACATTTGAAGAAACTACAATAAACACACGGTTGGAAGCTCTCCCCCGTAGTCCGATTGATGAGCTACCCTGTAATATGGTAGATGATAGGGCCAATTTTGTAAAAGGCAGTTCATTTGATATAACATCAGATTCTATGTTTTGGACACTCTATTTTGATGGCTCTAACTGCCTAGAAGGTGCAAGTGTTGGGAGCATTCTCATTGACCCGCAAGGGAACAACATTTTATGGCCAGCCGGTTGGAGTTCGCGTGCACCAATAACACAGCAGAATACAAAGGCTTGCTACAAGGCTTGAAGAAAGCCATTGATATGAAGGTGAGAAATTTTACAGTTTTTGGTGACTCACAGATGATTGTGGACCAGGTAAGGAAAATTATACATTGCAATTCACCACACTTGGTAAGATACCAACATGAGGTATGGAGCTTAATTGACAATTTTGATTCTTTTAATATCATACACATACCTCGATGGAAAAATCAAGATGCAGATATGATGTCTAGTATGGCTGCAAAACATTTTCCTAATCTTAGATTAAACAAGAATAAATATTATGTTGAATGGATTTTCAGACCATCCGTACTTGATAACATCTCAAATTGGCAGGGATTTGAAGGTGACGAGCACATCCCGGAGTTCCCGCATTGCGAGAAGACATTCAAAAACACACTCATTGATGAAAAAGAGCATGATAGGCTTATGAATGAGAGTGAAGATGAGGTAATATCTTTTATTGAGAAATTTATTATCAACAGGTTTGGCATCCCTGACGCTCTCATATTTGATAATGCTTCTTATTTTTCATCACTAAAATTGACCGAATTTTCTATCGATAAATCAATTCGCATAAGATATGCATCAAACTATTACCCCCAGGGAATGGAGTTGTAGAGTCCTCAAAAGAAAACCTCATCTGCATAATCCGTAAATCTGTCGCCGACAACTAGAGGGATTGGCACAACACTCTAACAAATGCCCTCTGGGCTGGTAGGGTCACCCCAAAAGTAGCATTAGGAAACTCCCCATACTTCCTCGTCTATGGACAGGAAACCATCTTGCCTCCCAACATTACCCTTCCCTCTTTACATCTCTCCCAAGCCTCAAGAGGGACCCCTTCAGCCTTACCTCAAAAGAGGATCAATCAACTGGTGAGGCTGGAGGAATTGAGAGATAATGCCAGAAACAAGTTTAGGAATCACCAAATGATTGTGAAGAGATGGTTTGATTGCCATCTGGTAGGAGATAAAGATTACCAAGTCGGTGAGCTTGTCCTGAAATGGGACAAGTTGAGTGAGCCAAAAGGTAAGCACACGAAATTCCAACACTTATGGCTGGGCCCGTTCCAAGTTGAAGAAAAAATTGGTCAGGGAACCTACAGATTGAAAACTTTACAGGGGGAAACCGAAAAACTCCTTGTTAATGGCCAAAATCTTAAGAGATACTTCCAGTAGCCACCACATGGTGGTTACCTCCTGAGTAGGTTAAGATTCATTTTATTTTGCTGTTAGCTTAAGTTATATTTTCATCCCGTCCGTTCTTGTTTTTCTGCAAAGTTTATTTTCCTTTTTTCTTGAATTTCAGTCCTTTTCAGCCAATTGATTTCGGTCCTTCAGTCTCGTTTTCACCTTTATAACTCTCTTCATATTGCCCTCATTCCCCACCTTCAGCTTTTTTCCTCCCTCAGTAACCTACTGATGAGTCTGCCAATCCTAAATTCATCGTTACCTTGCAAATCAAGCAAACTTTCAATGAGCCTTCGAGAACTAGAAAATCATTGGTGAAATTCAAATCAAAGCCACTCGTTGGCATCTGTTGGGAACTAGGTAGGATCTATTGATAACTTGGATACCCAGAGCATGTAGGGGAATCTTTATAAAACGAAAAATGTGTAACCACAACTGGATTGGCATGGTGGAACACTACATTTTAAAAATCCCATCTAGACCTAGCGTATACTTGTTTATGAGGTTTGCAGTCATTCTCCATTAGTTCCATCCACCACACTAAAATTTCCAATATCTGTCATCTACAAGTAAACCTCCTCTCATGGGCTATGCTCGCTATCGTATATCATGTGGCAAATTTAATTGTGGTCTAGTCCTTATGCCTGAAACTGGGAGGACTTATGTAAAAGAAAATGAAATGTTGAGTCCTTGTGCCAATCTAGAAGGATAGGTTGTTTGGGAAACTGGTTGGAGTAGGGATTGTTGCTGGACTCAGAGCACTGGTTGACACAGCAAGCCTGACCTTGCTTAAGTAGTTTAAAAATATGGCATGATCCATGACTGCACCCCATTCAATCATACGAAAGTATAGAACTATAATTCTTACATAAAGTGCAGATAAACATATCTACATCAAGTTTGATGAGCGGTAAAGAGATGAGGTACACACCTAAACAGGAATTGATAGACCGGTGATGGCCTTGAAAGGATTTTGAAAGTAGAAAACAGGTAAAGGTCAATAAATTCCATAATGCGACCATTGGAGAATGCCTGTCAAAAACCTATCAGTAAGTAGAAGCTATTTGTCTTTATCCCGCCTAAAGCTATTAATGTTGAAGCGGAACCCATGCCTGTCCATCTATACAGTTTACATTTCAATTTTATCTTAACACCCTGATGTTCTACGATCAAAGTTTATTTGGTAATAGAGATAACTGGTTTGCCCAACGGTTTGCCATTTGTTGTGGCCACAACCACCACCCTATTAAAACCTGCTTTGGTGGCAAATTTGAATGGGTCCCCTAGAAGTTTGATCTTTCATTTCTCCGAATGATAACTCTCTGAATGATCTGTTTTTATCCCAGGGATTTTAACTCTCTATTGAGTCAAAATCTTCAACTCTTAATGGTTAGGACCCCCTGAATAAGTCTCTATGGCATGATTCATTTATAACCCGCTCTAGCCCTTCATTCATATCCTTCATCAGGACTTTTTCAATCCTCATAAATCTTCATGGTGCTCTATGCTCACACATATAACCAACCCCCACTCTTTAGTATGGGTGTATATGGACTCAACCCTCAAAACCTTCTATTGCATCCTTATTTCTATATCAATGCTTTGATAATAGAAATACTATAGAAATATGCATAACTTACCCTTTTCGTGCTTCCTCGGTTTTTACACATCTCTCGATGCATGCCTTCATCACTTATTGCAATCGCTTGACCACTCCATCGCATATCACTTTTCGCATTGGTAAAGGGCTAAGGTCTATCTCCCATGAGTTACTGCGATGATATCAAGTCTTCAATCACATCAAATATCACAATCGGCACTTTCAACGCTGATACATAAGGTGCACTGCGATACACCAGACCGGCCAGGATTATTAAACATAACACATATATTTTTGGGTCTGCTTCCCCAATCAAAAATCGCAATTGGCAGAGTTCAGTGTTTATACATAAAGCGCGATGTGATATGGCGGACCCACCAGAATTATTAACCGCAGTGCATATATTTTTCGAGTTCGAACTATCGCAAATTGCAATCGGCGGAGCCCAAGTCTTATGCATAAGGCACGATGCGATATGGCGGACCCGTTGGGACTATTAAACGACCTATCGCAAATCGCAATCGGCGGAGCCCAAGTGTTATACATAAGGCACGATGCGATATGGCAGACCCGCTGGGACTATTAAACGCAACTTATATATTTTCGAATCCGGCCAATCGCAAATCGCAATCGGCAGTCGGAGAGAGTGAAGCGACATGTGATATGTGAAGGGGTGATGAGCGGACCTAATGATAATTATAGATTCAGGTATATAGTATTTGAAGTCCAGCCTTATGGTTTGGCTGCGGGTTTTCCCGTGTATTCCCATGTGTTCTGATAAAGTGTTGTGGTCTGGGTTTTTAAAAGAAAATCTGATAGAGTGAATGGTCCACTTTTGAAGCATTATCAAGCGATTCTTGAATAAAAATGAATATTATGGGCAACGAGAATACATGTTACAACAGGTTCAGTGGTTTAATAATTATAGTTGCTCGGCGTTGCGAGATTAAATAGAAATTGTGACTGAATGCAAGGTTTGTTTATGGGCATGTTTTTCATATTTCTCATAATCATAGCTAATATGCACTATTTCTGCAGGCGAGGACCAAGAGAAGAAAGACAAGTTCGAGTGGACTTGGTAACGGATAAATGCGATTTATATCAAGACGACACCTCTGCACCAATGATGTCGATATTGCAAAGACATACTCTGTGAGAAAGGGATATGAACCGCCATAATGCATAATAGAGGCATGCTTTATGTCAAGAGGAAGCACTCATGACAACATTGATCCATCAAGATGTTATTACCTGCAAAACACACCTTCATTCATGCCAGATGTAGTATGATGAATGCAGTCTCTTCAGTTTCCTTCAGGAAATAATAGGGAATAACATCCACTCAATATAGGTGCGAAGAGATGACACACAGTCATTCTCTTTTAATCAACATCTATTCATTGCCCCAGGAAATGAAGTGCTCCAACAGATATGCCCTCCACGTGTCAGATGTTTCACCGATAGATTCTAAGTCTGTATATTTTAATGTGTGTATGGAAAAGAGAAGGATAGTGGAAAGTTGTGGGGGGGGGGGGGGGGGGGAGGTGAAGACGAAGGGTCAATCTTTTCTGCATAACTATTACCTCCAGAGATGGGTAAAGGACTTTTTTTTGGGCAGAACATTTTTTGATTTATTATGCTAATAAAGAAGACTGTTTGGGTCAAGGATCCTTTTTCAGATTTATTTTCCTCTTCTTTCATGTGTTTAGAATCAGGGTGTTGTTTCTAGCATAAATATAAATGTGTTTTGTTTTGTGCAGATTGATAATGATACAACTTATGACTAGTCTTGGTTACTTGAATGTAATTCTTTATCATGGTTAACTCATGAGCAGTCCTCGATTTGAAACTATATTAAACATCATTTGCAAGTTTATTTGTAGGAACATGAATGTGCATTCTTGAACAATTAGATTGCAATTAAGCGTTAATACAACCTTGTTCATCTGTTAACTTAGTAATTGATTCATTGGGACTTAGAATCTATATATGATGTTTAATCTCTTTTATTATGCTCATGTAGGATAGATTAGAATAGTAGGTAGAGTTAGTATAGATAGGGCTTAATACATATAGGTTAGCTATTTCTTTTGTTGATTTAACTGAAGTCTTCCTCTGGGGAGTAATCTTTCAACACCTATAACAGTTTATGGGATCCTTTAAAACCCGTTGGAACTAGCCACTCCAAACAAAAACAGATTTAATTGGGGCCTGTGATCGGGTTAGTTCCCCTTGTTGGCATATCGAAAATTCGCCGCGTCAACAGGTCCCTTGTATAAAAGGAAGGTGTACCCCATAAAACCGATCATTGGGCTCCTTTTTAATCTTGGAACCCTTGCCAGCTTTAAGGAAATCCCTAAGACATTGGAGCTTATTATAACCATTATTTTTGAAAACCTTGAGGAGATGGGGTTTCTCATCTTCAAGATGACTTCATCAAAAACTCTAAATGCACGAGTGGCTTAAGTGTTGAGAAAACCCAACTTTCTTGGGAGAGGTTTATGATTGTATGGATACCATGGTTGAGAAAACTATTTATTGCACAAGAATCTCTTTAGCTTCTATGTGTTGATACTCATTTTGGAGATACAATGAAGAAAATCCTAGTTGAGAGATGGAACTAAACTAACACTCCATTGTACACTTTTAACACATGCCCTAAACCCGAGATTTTATTATGAAGACCTTACTACTGAAAACAATGGGAAAAAAAAGGTGCCACATGAGGATAGGGAATTGGAAAATGGAGTGAAAAGAGCTTTGATGAAAATATTTCCAACTTATCTACACAGGGAGGTGAAGGAAAATATGCTAGTTTTGCTGCTAATTTGGATGAGTATTAAGATATTTTAGCTTTAGATGAGAGGAGCACCATGGGTCCAGTTAGAAGGTGGATTTTTCATAGAGCAAGTGGTGTATATCCACAAAGCATTTCCATTCATATTTTATCATGAGTGACACACTCTTCATTAGTAGAAAGAAATTGGAGCACCTATGGTTTTATTCATTTAGTGATGCACAATAAGTTGAGTTTGCAGAAGGCTAGGGATCTTGTTTATACAATCCAAACTTGGTATCACATATCGTAGCACTTCAAAGTAGAGTAGTGGGTCTTATAAATATGGGATGCAGATCTTGAATGTCTTGACTTGGACATTTGTCTTTCCGCATTAAATATTAATGAACTTAGAAATGGAACTGGAAATACTTCTACAAATATTCCACATTTCATTGTTGAATTTGCGTCTTCTTCTATTTTCCATGATGAATATGAAGAAAATGATGATGGCTATTAGCCTTGGCCCTTTAAGCTTTACTAACTTCTATGTACATTGTTCATACATATAGCATCGTAGCCTTTAAGGCCTACATATAGAGAATAATTTTGGATATATAGCCTCATTTATGAATAATAAAGGTTGTTTTTGGAGTTTATTTTTTGCATTATGTCACCTGTATGATGTATCACTCATCCAATTTATTTTATGTTTCTCATTTAAATGTTATAACTTTGGCACATGCACATTTATTCTTGAATCTTGAATCATATATGTATTCTAAATTATAATGTTAAAAACTTGAACTTGAATGCTCTCTCTCTCTCTCTCTCTCTCTCTCTCTCTCTCTCTCTCTCTCTCTCTCTCTCTCTCTATATAATATATATATATATATATATATATATATATATATATCACGTTCCCTATTTCCTAACTATTTTGGGGTCACGTTTCCAATGTGTTCCCTTTTCCTCGTAGCATGCAACTTAGTAAAAAGATATACACTTTGAGTTCCATAAGACTTGAGATAGTATAATAATATATTTTTTTACACATGTAAGGATATCTAAGTTATTTTGAGCTAGTCGTTATCATGTCATGCTTATTAATATAAATGTGTGATGACTGCATATATCTCATCCAAACCAAAACAATTCAAATGTTTTGTAGATATGCAATGCTTCTAAATATTATGTTGGATGTCATTACATGAACAAACACTACAACCATGAAATCATGGTACAATATGTTAAACTCATTATCTTGAGGTAAACTATATAAAATTCCCACATAATCTAAATGTTCCGAGTTTTCAAATTTTTCTACGCACATTTTAACAACCAAATTTTCCCAAAATATGGCCAAAAATTTAGAAGGATTGTTGGAATTGCAACGTTCAGTTATTGAGATAACACAATTTGAGGGCTCTACAAGTATTTTACGGTGCTATGCATTCAAAATGAAATTTAAGCAATATAATTTCCATTTCACCAACAATTGCATAACCAAATTTTAATATTGACTATGAGAAAAAATGCTTAAACTTGTCCTAAAATTTCATCAAAAGGAATATTATAGTACTTGTTTGTATAAGTGAGTGATTCTTAAATTATGATTTTTATGGGAAATTTAGGTTGTAAACGTAGTGGTGAACTTATCACGATAATATAAGAGTTATTGCGATAATATCACCAAAACCAACCTCGACGATAATATCAACAATAATTATCGCAATAATTTTCCCTTATTAGGATATTTAGACGTTTAATAGTTAGTAAAGTTCAACATGGTATAATATCTCTATTAGGTAAAAGTGTGTTTTTTAATGAGTTTATTTAGTATGCATTAGTCACATTATAATTTGATGGTGATGATACGTTCTAGACATAAAGTGATGTAATGGCTCATATTCTCCTCAATACTAATGGCTTTGATCTGTGGCTTAACACCTTATTGGTCCATGATCTCTATTTAAAGAGCATGGAGGGTCATGGCCAATGATAAATTATGAGAAGTATCTTAAGTAAAATATTTTTTTTGCATTAAACAAATTGTCTCAAGTGGCTGCGTTGGCTGAGGTTGTGCACTATTTCCCTCTCAAAGGGTTTTAACCACGTAAAAATACTAGTGTTTTGATCTTTGATTTGGTTGTGTGAGTGGTTATTGAATGTGTTTGTCCTTTATAGAATACCATGTTTACCCAAACATGGTATTGGATACTGTTTGAATAAATGTTCTCGTTGGTGATCGAGATCTTAAACCCTGTGTTGCAACATTTCTCAGATTTTCTATTTATATATCATTTTGGTATGGATCGATAGTTCCATTGCATTCAAAACATTGTTTTTAGTTAAGAACACATTTCGTTTCATTTGAAAAGGTGTTTGTTTGCTCGAGATATAACAATTTTTGTCAAATCTGGAGGTATATAGTCCAAATATGCCATTTTTTGAATTTCTTTTTACAGAGTTTAGATTTTAGTTGTTTGTTTATATTCCCTATTTACTACTCTTTCTTGTCTATGTATGTTTTTGAGATTTTGTTCTATGTGATCTCAACAAATCATAAATATAGTGGAAAGTGTTTTCTTGACTACATATGCTTTTTTCCTCGTGCATTGTGTGATCTCGGCAAATTAGAAACAACGAAAGAACTTGAATTTCCCGAGTAAGCCAACCAAGATTTAACCCCATTGTTGTTGAGTTTTGGAAAAAAAATTGAGTTGTTGTTTTCTTTTGGATGAGCACATTTTTTCAAGCAAACACACAATTCAAGGTAGAACTCCAACAACAACAAGAAGACTCCCACCTGGTTTCACTACTATTATGCCTTTTTCACTAGCTTAGTTAAAATATATTTTATTTAGTAAAAGGTCAGTTGAGTTCATATATGCTTTTAAGCTGTTTTTTGAAAAAGTTCATGTAAACTCAAATTATTTCATAACTTCATTGTAAAGTGTATTTTACTTGTCATATAAAAGTGAATCATTATTAAATAACTTTAGTATTTTTTAAGTTATTTTTTTGCATACCACTTTCACTTATAAAGTAACTTCATTGTAAACACAATTCTTGTTTTATAAAACGGGTCATTTCATAAAGTATTTTATTTTTAAAAGTGAGCTTATAGAAAAATATAACAACATAAAATAATTTTTATTTCTTTTATCAACATCCATCACCATGTAGGTCAACTTCTACTTTCCACATGGCTCTCTGCTACCATTAATGTCTTTTTCTTTTAAATGGCATAACTTTCACATCGAAAGTCCATTTTCAGTGTTGTTTTTTTGAAACATCCTATTTTTTCAAGAGGTTTCTATCCAAACAATCAATTTCAACTTTTGAAACAATAATATCTACATATTTTAATATGGCCATTCCAAGTGAGATTTTGCTTACTAGTACCAAGTACGTAGGATGTACTACGGAATAAAAGATTGTACCAAATTACCTTCGGACAAAAAATGCCCCTCAATGATGTTGATAATACATCTAAATGAGTTAATACGAATGATGAGGCACATGGATTATCTGGAATGTCCATTTCTCTTGATTTTCAATTTCATATTCAAGGAATCGATGATCCAAATGCAATGTGAGAAAAGTTGAAACAAATTTTTGGTGAATCTAATATGATTAGATCTCACCAACTTGAAAATCAGATCATGAATTTAAGTCCTAATGATTTCTCTTGCTTTGAATATTATTTATCTAAGTTATGTTTAAACATTTACTTTTAGAATGTTAAGTAGACTTAAGGGATGGACATTGCATATATATTATTCTTTCCAATATTGGTTCTACATATTCTATTTTTGTATCTATATTTTATGCCACTAAAGAAGATCTAGGAGGTACCTATCAAAAACCTTCTTTTGAATTATTTTGTGACTCTTTTATTAAACAACAAGTCAAGCTTTTGAATATTGGAGTGATTATCACTGTAGGTACATATAACAAGACTCTAATGGCCCAATAGAAAGAAAAAACCAAGTATCCAAAGAAGCAACATCCTTGCAACAACAAAAAAAATACGGGTCCTAAACTGTCTTAGCCAACCTCTATTCCTAATGGTGAAAACATACCAAAATCGAAGAGTAAGAGGTTTGATAAACATTGCAATTATTATGGGAAATATGGGCATGTGGAGTCTAAATGTTTTAAAAAGATGAAAACCTTAGAAGCAACAATGAAGAAGCACAACATCAGTCTTGATTCTCATTCTAACACTTCTTCCTATGGACATAGACTTCCTGCTTTTGGTTTCTCCTTCAATGCAACCTCTACTTTTTCTTCTGATGAGTGGCTTATTGATTCTGGAGCATCTTATCATATGGCTAAGGATAAAGCCATTTTTTTTGCTTTTAATGATATAACACCAAACAAATATTTGTTGGTGATGATAGATATCTTAGTGTTGTAGGGTTTGGAAAAATTCAAGTAGATAATGGTTATTCCAATGATGTATCGTGTGTTCCAAGTATTTCTTGCAACCTTCTATCAATTTATCAGATCACTTATCCAAGTGAAGGTAAAACATTAGAGTTTTCAATTCACCAAGTTGTAATTAAGGATTTAAAAGATCTTAAGCATGTCCTTGCCACTAACATAGTTAATGATATTATCAGTGTACAAGTTTGGTAACTTTGAGTCATCATATTTTCCCTCATTTTTTATTGCTTATAATGATAACTTGAGCAAACTTTGGCATGAACAATTTGATCATCTAAACTATCGTTCACTGCAACAACTATGTAATCAAAATATGATAATTGATCTTCCTCTTGTTTCTTGTAGAGATGGTGTTTGTGCCAGTTGTGTTCTTGGTAAACATCATTGGGGTAGTTTTGACAAACATGCCTCTTAACATGCCTTAACCCCTTATGCAACTTGTTCGTAGTGATTTACATGGTCCACTTTCTTCTCTTTCTCTGGATTCAAATACTTAACTTTCATTGATGACTTCTCCAGACACACACGGATTTATTTCTTAAAATTTAAGAGTGAATCTTTTGACTTGTTCTTGGCCTACAAGGCCCTTGTAGAAAAACAATTTGGACATCAACTGCAAAGGTTAAGAAAATATAATGGAGGTGAATATGTCAAAAATAAATTCACAACTTATTGCACTGCATAGGGCCTTCAAATACAACATGTTGGTCCATATACACCATATAAAAATGGTGTTGTTAAAAGAAAAAATCATACACTAAAGGAAATGGCTAATTGTGTGGTTCAGTATAAGGGATTAAGTTTTCATTATTAGGTGGAACCAATCAAATATGAAAATTGCATAGTAAATCACACTCCAAATAAGGCAAACAATATAACACTAGAAGAAGCATGGACTTACATTATGCTAGATGTAAGCCACTTTCGTATCTTTGGTGGTTTAGTAGCATGGGGTCACATTCCTGATGAAAAAAGGAAAGCTTTATAGCCTAAAAGTGAGATTCTAAGTGTATTTTTGTTGGATATTTTGAAGATGTAAAATATTATAGCCTTCTTCAAGCTCACTACAATAAAATAATCATTAGAAGAGCTATTAAATTTGATGAAAATATCTTGGATTGAGAGCCTAATTCGACAGTTGTGCCCTTTTCGACTTGCAATCCATCTTCAAAATTTGTGCCACCTTCGCTTCCTATTATAGTTTCCTCTTTGAATGATGACACTAAGGATGAAAATCCACCTTCACCTGCACATATTCCTTTAGAAAAGTCCATTGAACATGAACTTGCATCATGATCCAAATTTATGAAGGGAACAAAATGAACTACATATTTATAACCAAAACACACATATACAATGAAACTTGACTTCTATTAATAAATGGAAGGTGCTAAAATTGTAAAAATGTAGAATGAAACAAACTAGCTCAAATAGTGGTAGCTTATCTTTAAGAAGGTATGTGACAACTATGCACCTTCACTAGAGTGCCTTACAATGAGGTTGAAAGGTCCTTTTTAACATCAAAAGTAATGTGAAAACCCTAAACATTCAAAAACCTAACCCTAGGAGATGAAACATCAAAAGGCTTGTTGGCCGCACTAGGGTTAGTTGGTACATCAACTTCCCATGGTCATCACTTTTGCATACAATATATATTTGGCACACTTGGTAGCCTATTGGAATGGTCTAGCCGAGAATTACACATTTCGACTGACCCGGGCTATAAAGTCCCTGCCACATCAAAAAAACATCATTTAGGGCCTCAAAACAACCCCAAACATTTGAGAACCGAAAAAATATAGAAAATTTGCCAAGATGGAGAGCTATGATTTGATCTAGTGGAGTAGGTGGATGTTAGGCCCCTATAATACTAGTGTAACCCCTTATTGTTATTATTACAACCCACTTATTATATTGATGTACCCATGTAGTGCCCATATTGTTACTATTTGTTGCCCCATAGAAGCCCACTATTGTTATTATTGTGCCCTTACATTATTATTGTTATGTAGGCTCTGATTATGTAATGATCCCGTAGACTCCTATATATAGAAAGGAGGTCTTTTCATTTGTATCATCCAAGAATTGTTCATTTATGTAATGTAAAGGAGGTTTCCCCCTTGAAGAGGCTAAATTCTAAGGCGTTGATCTATCTTTTCTATATTTTCTTGAGCTGGTTCATAACAGTGGATTGGCCACCGATATCAACCTAGATTAATCCCCCCCTCCCAAGAAGAAATGGTATACATTGCATTAAGTGTCCCCATCATATGGGATAACTTTTGCTGAATTTGGCTCATGGTGAGCCACTTGCCTTGGTGAAGAAGTGCTTGGTTTTCACAACCTAATAGAGTTTGACGTGTTGCTAGTGGGTATCTTTTGTCTTGGTGTCCATGACATGATCAAATGTAGCCTATTGAATGCAGTCATGATTAAAATTTGTGGGGGCCAATTGCTCGATTACCTCCAAGGTGGCGAAGAGAGGCAAATAATATGGTCGAAGCAACTCCACATTAAACATTGTGTGCAAGCCAAGGGATGGGGGAATGTGTAATTCAAAAGCATTGTCACCCACTATCTTTGTGATTGAGTATGGCCCATAATACAGTGGTATGAGATTATTATTGGGGCTCGTGAGGCACTTTTTCCTCTAAATGTAACCAAACCTTGTTACAGACTTGAAACTTCTGTGGAACCCTATGTTGGTCATGTCGTTGCTTGTACTTGAAATTTGATTCTATAGGATATCATGGACCTATTGTTGGAGGTGTTGGATCCACTCAACAAATTTGGCTACCCTTCCCGCCTTGATTTGACCATGGGAGGACTCGGTTAGTGAAGATGTAATGGGAATAGCTACATTAATTGGAGCCAATGGTTGGAACCCCAATCACATCTGGAAAGGACTATGGCCAATAAAACTACAAAGGGCTCTTTTATAGCTACGATGAACATAAGGAAAGTTTTCATCTCATGCACATGGGTTCTTGGAGTTGTACATGCACAAGATATGCACAATCATCCCATTGATCATTTTTGTTTGTCCATATGATATGGGATTCAAGGTAGTCAATTTGGTCAACTTGCTATCCATGGGACACCATAGGTTGAACCAAAAGGTGTTGGGGAACCTACTATCCCTATCTAAAATAGTAGTACAAAGTAGCCTGAAGTGAAACCATACACGCTCAAAGAAGAGTTTAGTAGTGTCTTCAACTATGATACTCTTCTTACATGGTGCCATAATGGCTATATTAGAGAATCGATCGACCACCACAAACACACACTGATTTCCATGCTTGGTGGATGTCAAAGATGACATGTAATCCATGGAGACTATCTCCTAGGGGTTGTATGGGGTAGGTAGAGGAGTGTACAATCCCTACTTTTTTATTGTTGGTTTAAAAATGACACAAGTGGTGCATGATCTGATATACCATTGAACATATTGTCAAAGCCTTGGCTAATAGAAATATTGTTGAAGTACTACCATTGTCTTCTCCACACCAAATTTCCCTACCACCTGATTGTAATTTTCGTCCCAAATTAGCTTGGCACACTTGCTTGAAGGAACACAAAGTGGACTAGTAGCACAACAATGCATCTTGGAGGTGGAAGCCTAGAACTTGCTTACTTTCCATCAATATTTGGTACGTGTCACTCTAAGTCATTGTTGTATAACTATGGTCACCTAGAGGTATCATTCCCAAAAGAGTTAAGAACTGTGGTTAGAGCGACAATTTGGGGTTCATTAAGCAAATCTGTGACATGATTGAAACTACCCTTATTGTATTTGACGTTCAAAAAGAATTGTTGCAAGTATGTGGACCATTTCTGATGGAAGTCATTCTGTAACTTCCCTTGTGTCTGCATAAATTTTAGACGTATACGATTAGTGTAGATGATCGTCTCCTTCCCCAGAATGTAATGCTTCAATTATCAATAGGCCAAAATGATGGAGTACATCTACTTATCATAGGTGGGGTATCTCTAAACAATATTAGATAATGTTTCACTATGATAGGCCAGTAGATGTCCTTTCTGAGTGAGGGCTACACCGATAACATAGTCAAAGGCATCTGTATCAATCTCAAATGGTTATTGCAAGTCTAGGAGGGTGAGGACTGATGCAGAGAAAATGCAGTGTTTCAGATCATGCCTTTTTTTGTTACTTAGACCGGAAAAACTTTTATTTTGCTCCTCCCTTGGTTACTTTACTTAAGGGCCAAGCGGTATAAGAGAACCCCAGCATGAATATTTGGTAGAAATTAGTAAGACCCAAGAAGCTATGAAGCTCTGTTAGAGTCATTGGGGTTGGCCAATCCCGAATTAATTGGATCTTAGATGGATCCACATGCACACCTTACTCATCAATGATGTAGGCTAAGTATTGGACCTTGTTCATACCAAAGGATCATTTTTCCAAGTTAGCACATAACTTGTGCTAGTGTAGAGAGTGAAGGACCTATTGAATATGATGCAAGTATCATTCCCAACTCTTGCTAAAGATGAGGATATCATCCATATATAGAACCAAAAAGAATTGGTGAAAGGCTACAAGATATCATCCATCAACCTCATGAAAGTTGTTGGTGCATTTGTCAAACCAAAGGGCATGGAAAACCATTCAAAAAGAACCTCCTTGTACTTGAAAGACATATTCCATACATAAATTGGTTCTATAGGACTTGGTGGTATCCACACTTCAAATCAATATTACTGAAGTACTTGGCCACCTTGAGCTAGTCAAGAAGGTCGTCAATTTGGGATTCGGTTACTGGTTCTTGACTGTGATTTTGTTAAGGGCCCAATAATCAATGTAGAGTCCCCAGGTCATGTCTTTCTTTTGCATGGGTATAATTGAGCTTCAATAGGGTGAGGAAATCGGTCAGATGTTCCCTTTTCGAAGAAACTCTTGGACTTATCACTTGATTTCCGTATTTTCCAGAAGAGAACAATAATAGATTGACCCATTGGGTAGAGGTGCGCCGGAGGTCAAATTGATTGAATACTTGACCTGACAGTGCAAAGGTACCCCAATGGGTGAGGATAATATGTCTTTGTATTGTTCCACGACCTTGTCCACTTGCTTCTACTGTGTGGAGGGGCCCTTTGTTGAGGCCATGGATGTGGCCACAATCTTCTCCTTACCTTGAGATAAAATCAGGAAGAAGATAAATTTCCCGATCTAGGAGATGACCTTACTAAATTTCTTAGTAGAGATCAAAGAAATGGAAATGGGTGGAGCTACCTCTAGTATCCTATATAATTGCCTACCCAAAGTAATAATAAAAATACAAGGTATAAACTCATATACAGTGTGACGCTTCCACAAGTATGGATGGCGTTTAAGAACATCAAAAAATTCAAGGGGATCAATATCACACAATACCTCATTCTTGAAGGGATTGATTCCATAAGGTAGACAACACTATTGGTTGAAACAAAGATCTCGCCCTTAGAAGAGCCACACGATGATGTATTTTTGTGGGTGTGGTGTTGTCAGTAGGTCCGATTTCTTAACTATATCTACTGTGATGAGGTTATTTTTACTTTCACTAATGATAATCAAATGTAGTGGAGCACTCTTCACCCACAAATGTGAGTGAAAAAGTGTCTCACCTCCATCTGAGTCTTCAGGCTCACTTTAGTGGACCTTAGAGGTGGAAATGATGGAACTAGGTTCTACATCAATATATGTTTCCCATTTTTTATGTCTAATTCAAAGTAAAAACCTACATCTAACTCTAAGGCTCTCAACTTAGCCACCAATGACTATCTTGTACGACATTCATCAGTGTTATGAGAAGGTATCTTGTGGAACTCACACCACTTTCATGTGTCTTTCTTCGTCTTCCCATTACCATTCTTTATTTGTGGCTAGATTGGTTGTCCTGGGGTGGTACACCCTTACTCTATCCTTTTTCCTATAATTTGGGGATGCCCTTACCCTACTTCTACTGTAAGAGATTCATAGATCCAAAGTCTCACTTCTATTTAAACTTTTTCTCAAATTTGACAACATATTGGTATGTTATGCTAAATGAGGTGATGTAAAAAAACTCCATTTCTATCTAGATGTATATGTGTTGACAACCATGGTACTTGAGATATGTCACTCAGAGTCTTTGATACTCAGATTGGTGTGCAAGATATGAAAGATATTTGTGAACTTTGGCACTATTTTTTCCCTCTCCTATCATAGTGTTGTCTATCTTGTGTATTGGTCTTCATAGCTTCAAATAGGGTAATATTGTTCCTTAATAGCATCCCTAAAAGAGCCCTAAGTGGATGTGCATGCAAACAATTCATATTCCTCCACAGCCTTTTGCTCACGGTAAGTCTCCCATCAATATTTGACATGGGGGTAACCTTAAGGAGCGAAAATATAATGTTTTCTCTATTAGAAAAATTATGGACCAAAAAATACCTTTCTTGCAGATTCAACAATTTTTTTAGAGCATTTGCATCTATCTGGCCTTCAAATATAGAAATATTAATATTGACTTGTACCTTGAAGGGGGAGGCACCTCCAAAGTGGCCACTTGATGAAGATGCGTCGATTGTTGGCATTCGTCGATTTAAGATAGGGAAAAATGATCCAATATTTCGTTCCTTTGTTGCATGCGGGATTCTTTGAGCAATAGTTTAATAAGATCTCTTGAACCCTCATCATTTTTTCTTCCACCATGGGAGGTTGTTGAGGCTAGTGAGGACGGTCTTGCAAGGGCTCAAGCAGTTTGAGTCCCAACTCCTTATACCTCAACCTCATTGGGGACATGAAGGAAAAATGGATAAAGAGAAGACCACTCTAATACCAGTGATTTAAATTTATGAAGGAAACAAAATGAATTATATATTTATAACCAAAACATAGAGATATAGTGAAACTTGACTTCTATTAATAAATGGAATGTGCTTAAATTATAAAAATGTAGAATGAAACAAACTAGCTCAAATGGTAAGAACTTATTGCTGAGAAGAAATTTGATGGCTACGTGCCTTCATCAAAGTTCCTTACAATGAAGTCAAAAGGCCCTTTTTAACATTATAGGCAATTAGGAAACCATAAACATCCAGAATCCTAACGCTAGGAGATTAAAAACCAAAATTCTCGTGGGTCCCATTGGAGTGAGTTGGTACATCAACTTCCCAAGGTCATAAATTTTGCATACAATATATGTTTGGTGCACTCGGTGCTCATTGGAAAGGTCTAACCAAGAATTACACATTTCGACCAACCTAGGATTTTCCTATGGCTATAGCCCGAGTCTCTAACACATCAAAAACACATCGTCTAGGGCCTTAAAACAGCCTAGGATGTTTAGGACCTGAAAAACCGTAGAAAAACTAACATGATGGAGAATTTTTCTTTGAGCCACTGATATCCACTTAGATCACACTAGGACCACAATTTTCCAATTGGGTCCATTCAACATGTGATGTAGTTGGTGACCTTACCGGTGATCCTATAGATCAACATCATATTTTCTCATAGTTCCAATGAGGCTCCTCTGTTTTGTGTTAAGTTTCAGAAACTCATGATTTGGAAACATTTGCAGAAGCTTTAACCATCTAGATTGGGAAACAACAATGAATGAAGAATATTGTTCTTTTATAGCGAACAATACTTGGGAACTTGTACCTCTTCTAAAAACAAGAAAACTTGTTAGACGTAAATGGTTATACATAACTAAGTATGCATTATATGGAAGTGTTGAAAGACATAAGACTTACCTAGTTGCTAAAGGATTTTCTCAAGTTGAAGGAATTGACTATAATGAAACCTTTTCCCCTGTTGCCAAAAATGAATTCCATCTTCCTTGTTCTTTCCCTTGTTGTCTCACATGGATGGTATATCCATCAGATGGATGTTATATATACCTTCTTACATGGGGATCTACAAGAATAAATATACATGGAACAAAATCCTAGCTATGTTTAAGGGGATTACAACCTTGTTCTCCACCTTAAGAAATCTCTTTGTGATCTTAAACAAGCTCCTCCAACTTAGTATGTAAAAATAGATAGCTTTCTTCATGACATTGACTTCTCTAGATGTATTTCCAACCCCAATGTCTACGCCAAGAAATTAGGAAGCCATCTCATAATATTTATTATTTATCCTCACAGGTAGTTACCCTAAAATTTTAACCCTTGTGAAGTCAAGCCTTAAGAAAAAGTTTGAAATGATAGACTTACGAAATTTGCATTATTTCCTTGACCTCCAAGTATTTCAAACCAAGGAAGGAATTTCTCTTTCCCAATCTAAGTATGAATGTGACCTTCGTCGCTATTTTCAAATGGAAGATTGTAAATCAACCTATTCTCCCTTTCAGTATGGAGTCAAATTTAATTCCACTGACACTACACCTAAAGTCAATGCCTCTTTATACTGCCAGTTAGGTGGCAGAACCTTATATTTTAATCATACTTGTCTTGATGTTTCCTTTAACGTTGGTCTTATCGCCTAGTATATGAAAACACCACATGAAACTATTAGAAAACAACAAAAATGATACTTTGATATATTTGAGGTACAATTTATTTTGTGATACATTACGGGTCAAGGAGGATGTGTTGGTTTCATTGATTTAGATTGGGATGGAAACCCTAATGATCATAATTCTCTTGCAAGTTATGTTTTCAGATTTGGATCCAAACCTATCACTTGGGCTTGTAAAAAGAAGCATGGTATTGCTCTTTCTTCCACAAAAGCAAAGTATCGAGCAACGGTTAATCCAAGTCAAGAAGTCCAGTGGCTTTGACAGATCCTATCAAAGTTTGGATTCTAGCAACAACATCTGACCACTCTCTTGTGCGACAATCAAAGTACCATCAAGCTCGCCAAAGATCCAGTTCAACATTAGTGCAACAAAAACATTAAGCTACAAATGCACTTCATCGGAAAGCTCATTCATGATTGAGTTATTGAAGTGCTCTTTTACCCTACAAATGACAAAGTTGTAGACATCTTCAAAAAGTCTCTTACATAAGAAAAGTTTTTTTTACACTTCGACCTATGTTAGGATTTTAAGAAGTTGTCTACTGGATCCTTTCTTCTCCTATTGTGTCACCTTTGTAAATACTTCAATCCTATACCAAGTTGATGTTAAGGGGAGATGTTACAATATTTAGACTCTTAGGAGTTAGTTAAGTTCAAATTGGCCTAATGTGTCTATTAGGTAAAAGTGTGTTTCTGAGTGTGTTTATTTAGTATGCATTAGTCACTTTGTAAATAGATGGTCACGATATGTTCTATACATAGAGTATTCTGATGAATCATATTCTCCTTGATACTAATGACTATTGATCCATGGCTTAACACTTGATTGGTCCATGATATCTATTGAAAGAATAAGAAGGTTCATGGCTAATGATTGATTGTGAGAATTCTCTTATGTAAAATATTTTCTTTTGCATTAATAGAAATTCCCTCAAGTGGCCACATTGGTTGGGGAAATGGTCTCTTTCCCTCTTGTAAGGTTAACCACGTAAAAATATTGGCATTGTGATCTTTGATCTTGTACTTGCATGAGTGGCTATTGAAGGTGATTTCCCTATATGGAATACCCTATTAACCTTAGCATCCCTTTTGAAATTATTGTGATAATTTAGGTAATTATCACGTTAATTTGGAAATTATCATCTTGCCTTTGTTAGTTTCGACTTATAACCAATTTTTTTCTTTTCTTTTAACCCTAATTTTTTAAAAGTGTGCTAGGGGGTTGAGCTGTGAGGTTATTGTCCCTATTTTCCATCAAGAAAATAAGGGGAGATCTATTGTTTTCATTTTCCATGATTCATATCATGAGATATATACCCTAGTAGTAATGGTAATATTAAATTTTGAAAGTAAAAGTAATATTTAAGTAAATTTAAGTAAAAGCGATAAAAGTAAATTCAAGTAAAATTGATAAAGGAGAATGTCACTTTTACTTAAATTTTTAATGTCACCATTAATTGTTTTGGGATGTTTTAGAGTGGTTCCAACCTCGCTGGATTTCATATGGAGAATGCAGAATTTCAGATATCATTCAAAATTCAACGGAGTTAATAATTTTTAGGATGTTAGGATTGGTAGGATTACAACGTTTCTACTAGATTATGTGATGTATGAGGGTATGGGCTTGACATTTAATCAAAAGCACTAAGCCCTCTATGTACCTCAATCTAGGTGGTGTTGATTATTGAACTCCTATATCACAATTCTAGTACTTCACTCAAGCAAAATCATTGATTATGCATGTTAAGCTTTTCCTATTATATTTAATGCCTAGAGGGTAGTCTTATTGAGAATAATCCCGATATCAGAAATTATTTTGATGTTATGTATCTATTTGTTGATGTGTGATTTTTTTTGGAATCTAGAGGTTATTTGGAGCCTCTTTGTTGATCTATTTTGATTCAAAAATGTATTGCACTCGATGCTATTTTGGTTATATGCACCCTTACTATATACATGAGAAACTTTGTACAATAATTTGGATTGATATGGATGCACATGAATTATATGTTGTTTTCAAACATTGAATATTTTATGTATGTTTTGGTTGACCAATATTTTGGTCCGGTTTTGATACATTGTTGAGGACACTATGACTATTTCCATTAACCAAAAAAGGGAAATCCATTGTTTTTCATTGCTACGAGTCATCTCATGAGATACATTTATTTTTGTTTTGATATGATTTCTATGATTTTGTTAAATCTTATGACCAAGGACATAAATTATATTTTAGTATCAATATTTGATGTACCATTTGACATCTTAAACATTGATTTTATTTTCATATTTATGTATCAATGCATTTGTTTGATGTTGATGTTAATTTCCAATATTTTTCTTAATATTGCCTATAATTTAAATTTTCAATCCCCAATGATAAATTGTTGATAACAATAAATGCAACATTGTGTAAACCAAATTTTAATATGCAGTAGAACAATGAGCATCACTTGAAACGACTGAGAGTAGATTTAAACCATGCCATCCATTTATGAGAATATTGCTTGACATTCAACATCCATATCTCATTTTAATTCTTAACCTTGTACTCTTATTTCTAAGGGCATGGTGACAAAACACTCTTGTGTTTAGGCCTAGCAATACAATCATCCTTGGGATAATATTTTATTGATAATCTCATTCTTGGCATTGACCCATGAGATGTATACTACCTAGTTTGTGTGGGGTTTAGTCCTTATTAGATCACTCATTCAATCTCATGGGGAAAAGTTTAGGGTGGGAGTCAACTATGGGGGATAAAAACTGTCTCAATGGGTTTCCAAGCTCAGCTGAGCCTTGCATATTATTGGTGACGACATTTCATAGGTGGGTAGATTGTTCTTCCATCCAACATTGGGGTTGTCCTTAACCTATTCTTAACCTAGATTGAAAAAAAAATCTCATTCTTGGCATTTAGATAAGAAATTAGATTAAATTAATATTAAAATGTTTCAATGTGTAATATTGTTGAGATTTTTATTTTTTTATTTTTTTTTGAATCTCAGACCTAGCTTGAAATCTATTTCTGTGTTTTTGTTCTCGATTTTCATTCACACCTCCTTTCTAGATCCTCAAAATACAAGAAAGCCTACAAGATTTTCCATTGACCTATGAGGTGTATACTAGTTATTTTTTTGTGGAATTTAATCCCCATTAAGTCATTGATTTGTATCTCATGGGAGGGTTTTAGGGTGGGAGCCACCCATGGGGGATAAAATCTGTCTGAATGGGGTGTCCAGGCTCAACTGAGGCTTGCACAATCCTGGTGACAACATCCCATAAGTGAGCATATCATTCTTTCATCCAACATTGGGGTTGGCAATGACCCATGGTTAGTCAAGCTTGAAAACAATATCTCATTCTTGGCATTGGGATGAGAAATTAGATTAAATTAATATTAAAATTTTTCAAAGTATAATATTTGTTGAGAAAAAGTTTGTTAAAAGTTGAAACCTAGCTTCAAATATTTTTCTGTATTTTTATTCTCAATTTTCATTCACACCCTCTTTTCTAGAGCTTGAAAATATAAATTCCATATGTTTTCAACAAATATAAAAGTAATTATATTAAAGACGTTAAATAAATTTTATTTTCTTTCTAAGTCCTCAAAATAATTTTTTTTTTACATATTTTTAATAATAAAAAGATCAAAACAATATTTTTTAATGAAAAATAAAACAACAGACAAAGTTTAAAAGTACTTAAGGATTACATAATGCCCTCTTCTTCAAATATATAACAAAGAGTTTGAATTTTTATGTTACCCAATTTAACTTGTTCTATGTTTAATAACGTTTCATGATAACATGTAACATGAAATATAGGTGGAAAAGATTCATTTTTTTCATTTTTTGTATTTGATCCCTAATGTTTAATAATGCTCTACAAAAACATATTTTTCAAGGCTTGATGTTTTTATTAGTCCCCATCGTAAGGTAGTAAGGACTATAGTAATTGATTCGATGATTAGTATTAGGCCCTGCACAAGAATTAAGACACAAAAACCAAAGTTTTGAAGGAAATGTTGCAATAAACTTTTTATCCACCATATTAAATCTTGACACAACATTTTGGTTAGCCAATGAATAGTTTTACCATCTTATTTTGCCTCCCCAAAGTGGAGAGCACATTGTGTATGAAAAACATAGACTAAAAAGCATACTTTACGAAATGCTTTTTCATGATAAAGTAATGCTAGCATCACTCTAGCATTACTTGGTTAACATCAAATGTTTGCTTTAAAGAACTGAAAATGTTTGGCATTATAGATTATTATTGCTAATCACCACAATCCCTTGAGCCCTCTGCTACACACGACTGCCCAAGTTGGCCACATGTTCTTCTTGGGAAACCAGGGAAATGACAAGCAAACATCAGAAGTTCCAGGAACATATAAAATTTCAATTCCATTTGTGACTTTTGATATACTCAGACCTGGGAAACCTTGCATAAACCTTTCATTGCATAAAAAAGAGGACATGCCTTATAGAGTCTGCTTGTGGATCTATTGTTGGCTCCACAATAATTGGTGCTCGATGAATGCTCAACGTTGAATGCTGCATGCGAGGTAAGTACCAATACTATTTGTCAATACCAAATTCTAAGTTTTTCAATTATAGGTGAGAGTGTAGTAAACTTTTTATCTGAGATGTTATCCTCAAGCTTGTTGATGTTTGAGGCAACGACGATAAGTGTCGTGCTTAAGGTGGTTTTCTGGGCCTGGGTGTATTTTTTCTTCACAACTCTACATTTGAACCATAAATGAAATAAAATGGAAGAAATTCATAATGAAATCAAACAAAGGAAATGCTTTGTTCTCTCACGTTCATTTTTTTCTATATAAATTTAGGATTTAAAACAAAAATGTGTGGTAAATTTCTTATGAATTTACACCAAAACAAATAAAATATGCACTCTTAAGTTTATAAACCTAAGCTATAAGTTTTAAAAGGAAAATATTGAATAGATTTTAAAGAATTGAAAATAGGTCTACAGGGGTCCTCTGTCCACCCTACCATTCACCTCAGTTCGAATTCTCTCAAAAACTAAAAGTTTATAGAAAAGTTTGAGGGAAATCTACAAGTTCATAGTAGAGTTTGAGAGCATAAAAATGGCTTATTGTGTTGTATCATGTGACGTTAACCCCATGCAAGGGAGTGTGAGAAAATCTATATCGCTCACAAAGTTATCCCCCCTTGATAGATTCCCATTGAAAGCTCGAGTATGCAACTGAACATGCATGCATTCAAATGTGCTTATATATGCAATTATTTTCTACTATGTTTACCATTCATTCAAGAATTTAAGGACCATGAAGAAACTAAGACTAAAGCCCATTATTTTTAGTATTTACATAGATAACATTTATATGGCACTAGTAATGCATAAATAATCAGTCTTGACATCATTTTAGTTTACAAGAAAATAGGAATATTATATAGAACTTTTTGTGAATATATGGGATCATTCAATTCAAACATAGCCATAAAAAATTTCACAATTATAGAAATCCATTCTAGTCTACACACAAACTTATGCCTACTTTTGAATTAGGAGATTAGTAAGTTGCGAGAGCCTGCTCTCCAACTCCACTTCTACTTTTGTTGGGCCCTGCCATGCTTCCATTGTTCTCTCTATATTTTCCTCCAATTTCTTCACTTGTCCAATATCAAATGCAATAATATGTATAGAAATCACAATAATGAGCATTCAAAATAAATCCAAAATCCATTGATTATAATCTATTTTACATTTTTTAATCGTTTCATCCAACACAATGCATGGAAGTGATTTTTCATAACCTGATGGCAGTTTGTATTGTTAGAGTTGCCTAGACAATTTACGATGACATTTCATGACCTATAAATTGCATTGTTCTATGTTTTTCATAATTTCTTATGTGATGTCTATGCCTTCGAGAAATTCAAAATTTGATATTTTGTCATTTTATTGTCTTTCCATGTGGTCACTTATCGTACAACATTTCAAACTTTGGATGATTAAACTTTGTGGCAAGAAAAAAATCATGTTTTGTGTAGGTAGATGTGCTAAAAAAGGTATGGTATGTGATTATGAAATTCCAAAATCCTTTTGGAAAATGACCTTCCAAATTGCACATTTTGCTCTCAACTAGTTCAATTTTGGGTTGAGCTTAGGTGTTTGGATGACATTCAAGTCGCAACACATACTTTGCCTTCCTACACCAGTATCATCACTTATCATCCCTTCCCTCATGACTTGCCTTCTCTTCTAAGTGTATGCTGACAATTGGCTTAAGAAGAGCATTAACTATCACCTGTCCTTGAAAACTAATGTTGAATCTATTGCAATATTAGCGAAATTGAGACCATTTACATTCCCCCTCTCAAAATTTATCTATGATGGGATTCCCTTCCTGGTTATCACTTCATCGATATTTCATCAGTGTTCTGCTAGATCTAATCAAATAACCACAAAATAAAAGTTTAGATGTGATGCGATTCCCTTCCCGATTATCGCTTCATACCCATTTCATTAGTATCCTATAAAAGCTAATCAAATAACCAGAAAATAAAATTTTCACTGTGATGTCAGAATTCCCTTCTCGGTTATCACTTCATCACTATTTCATCAATCTACTACCAGAGCTAATCAAATATCTAGAAAATGCAAGTTTAGTTGTGACGAGAATTGACATTGGGTTGCTTACAATATTGCTAATCATGGTGATGCGATGCACAAACAACTTGTTGACCTTGGTGAAATTGATCCCTCAACATGGAAATAATGGACCTTAAGGGGAATTTGACAAGTTACCCTAGCCACATGTGCAACTAGTTCATGAGGTGTTTCCACATTGCAAGCAACAACAATAAAAATATGTAATAAGAACATTGGTCATGGTTTCTATTATCTTTACGTGCATGAAGCTATGTGGCTGAAGCTACTCCATCTCATATGAAAAAAAGACATAATCAACTCTTCTAGAGTAAGAAAGACTACATCCACATCAATTGACTAAAAAACATGAAGTTTTTATTCTTTTTTGGTTACTTTACACGCTAGTCAATTACTTTGTTCTAACCAAGCTATATGATGGTATAGTTAGAAGTGTTAAGAAATCTAGGGTAGATAGATGAAGTGATTTCTCTAGCAATGATAATTGCTTGTGAGTACCTTTTTACTTCTGTTGATTAGGTTCTTCTTTAGCTTGATCAATATTGTGTTCTTTTCATAGAAAAACTATCAAAATGTAAAAAATAATGAGACAAGGGACACAAGATATAGGCAATCACTCAGGGCCAAAACCTCTTCAATCTTGGGAGGAAAACCCACCAAATTATTCTTCTTATAGAACCTTCAATTGGTGAATTCCAAGACCAAGACCCTTGACCTACTAACCTCTCCAAGACCAACTCACAAGACCTTTTGAACAACTTCTTCTTCTCTTAAAATTCAACACTCGAAAAATTGTCTTCTTACACTTCTAATCTTATATTCTATGAAATTTGGCCTCTTTACACAAATCTACAATTTTCGGCCTACCTGAAGACTTTGAAATTTCGCACGTGTGAGATGATTGGAGGAGTTTGGTGAGGTTCCTTCCCTTTGCTTGACTTGGAAACTTCTCGTTATGATCTCGGCTAGAAATAATGCTTGTTTGGTGACCCTTTTCTTGTCTTCTTCAAGGATTGATGTGACCTCACTGCAGAAACCCTAACTACAGTCAGACATGTGAGGCATATGACCCAAAAACAATGCCAAAATACTTCAATCTTCTTTTCTTTTCCTTCACTATATGAGAGACTTCTTTCTACCCTTTACTCACACTTTTTCTTCTATTTTAGATGCTTGAATGGATGATCTACCAAGTGAAGTTGATTCCTCCTTTATATAGTGATATGCCCATGTAAATAAGCCAACTTGTCTATATTCCTACGTTGACATATCCTTCTAAAACGATCTATATCATATTTGAAAGGTCGACTTATTTGAGTACTTGTGACAAGGTCTTGGAGGGTTTTTGACTCTTATAGTGACTAAAATAAATTCTCTTTTACAATATGTAACATGCCCAAAATGGGTCTTCAATACATGACAATGAATCAATTGACTTTATGACTTAATGACCAAACCTAATAGCTCACAATGGGAGCTTGATCTATAAAATTTATCGAGCATGAAACTCATGACTCAAGCATAACATGAAAATTATTTTATTTTTCTTCTTTTCATTAATTACATAAAATCCTGATTACACGTCATTATGAAGACCAAACCTAGTTACATATTTCAACACTCCTTCGTAACTAGGGAGGTATTCATAATCCATACAAGGTACTTGGACATTATAAATCTGAATAATTCTCATAAGAAGAGTTGGATTGGTAACCCATATTTATAGCATCATATTATCCAACATTGTCACATAAAAAGGCCTTGACTAGCCACTCTATCTCTCCATAAGATCAGAGCACAATGTTGGTGAGACCAATGATTTATAGAAACCCTCATCATTGTCTCTCTCAGAACATACCCCACCGGGGTTCCCTCAGAGTATGTTCCACTAGGACTATTCTTATCTTGGATTCCCATTCCTTAAAGAATATCGGTCCTCTACGACTACTCTTGTCTTAGATGCCCTATCACATCCTCAAAGAGTATCAGATGCTAGATGCTTACCTAATCCTCCATTCTATCTTCCCACATGAAGACAAGAATGATGTGTCTATCTCTCCCTCTTAAATAGGGAGGATATACCAATTATATTGAATGAATGTACCCATTCCTATAAAAGGAATGTACCCAAGCTCCCTCTTGACCAGGGAATTGCTTCCAATAACTCTTTAGGTGGAGATCATGGGATAAACAACTACTTGTTGGAATCCTTCCTTCGATTCCATGCATTTCTTCTTTGATATGGAGCCCACACCATTTTGGGACTTCTTGTAGGGAAGAAACCATCCATCACTTTCATTCAAGAATTATGTCAGTCATGTCATCCTTCTTTTCATTGAAAAGTGATCCATTAGTCCATATATGGATTTCCTTCATGCCATGATTCCTTCAAGATCTTTCATACTATCACATGAATATCATTTGTAGATCACATCTACAACTCTTTCCTTGGTAGCCCTGCATTAGCCCATCTAGATATCGTTCAAAAATAGAAAATGAATATTAAACCAAAATTACCTTTTGTGATGGTATTTGATCATGACATCTCCTTGTTTGCATCAACATCCTACATATATATTGACACATCTCTAAAAATATATACAACATAAGGGTCTCTTTCGTTTCCAAACTTCATCAAGATCTTCATATCTTTCCCATGGAGATATCATAGTCAAATATTTGTCCTTGGATGTTGATTTCCTTCTCCATAGTTGCATTTTTCACGATCTTTGCCTTTCTTTATTCATACACTTCCTCCCAGGAACTTCAAATTATAGTTCCTGCAATTTTGTCAACCACCTCATATTTCATATGAGGACATACTATGTTGATTTCATATAGTCAATTGTGAACCATGTTGGGAATCATGATTGCTGTTAGACCAAAACCCGCAGGTGTTAGTCAACGATCGCATCGCCTGAGATAAGGATCCATGAGAGGCGGTTAGTCCATGTCACAAAACACATGGGGAGCATTGGTTTATCCAATGTCCAAAAATCTCTCTCCCAATGCGAGCCAGGTCTGTATAGAATTCATGACCTGTGATCTGGTACCATTTGTTGGGAATCACGATTTCCCTTAAACCAAAACCTACAGGTGTTATTCAATGATCACATCGCCAGAGATAAGGATCCATGAGAGGAGGTTAGTCCATGTCACGAAACACATAGGGAGCATTGGTTTATCCAATGTCCAACAAACAACACCTTCATGCATCCTTTCAAATGAGGATATCCTTTCTTTTGATCATTCTCTTGAGGTAGAGCACTCATTCATGATATCTACAACCATATGAAATGACTCTATTTTATCAAATACAAGCATACATACCTCATCTCTTTATTTTGGTTATCTAGACTTAGAAAACTTCCTTGATTGAATAACTTCAATCCCTTGACCCGCCTTACTTATTTTTACATCATACCATTATTCCATGGATCCCATATAAGTTAGAATTTCCGGCGAGACACTTGCTTCTTCAAGTAGGTGAACTTTCCAAAGATGATTCCATCAAAGGATCTTGATCATCCTTATTAGAGAATGATCCTCTTGAATGATGTATTCTGAGTTATATGCTAGATGAATTTCTTTTTACCATAAGTACTACTGAGGTTACCGAGAGATATATCATTTTATAGGTGACTGCTATAGACTTTTATTTCAGCTATAATTCATGCTTCTTTATGATGATGTCATGAGATCCTACTTTCAGTCATATGAATATATGATGCTATCTACATGATGCATCCTATCATGCTTCTAATGATTCCTACCACACAAAAAAAACTTGAAACAAAAACTTGAAAAGAACTAGGTGAGGAAGACTATGTCAATCATAGTAGATATCATTTTCTTCCTCCTTCTGTGATTTCTTCTTTTCGGGTTCTTCTACTTCTTCAGTGATATGGGCTTCTTCCCTTCCTCTTTTGTTGTTGTCCTTATTAAGATTAGGACAATATCTCTTGTAGTGACCATATTATTACGTCCATAGCATTGAACCTTTGCCATATTCTTAAATATTTTTTGAGGACCAATGTTACTGAAATTCTCTTTTCTCTTTGCCATGGCAACATATGTCTAGGTTTTCTCATTTGATCGTACATCATATTTTTCCTTCAACCCAGTTTCTTCAATTTTTCACAGTGACCAAAAATCATTGAATGGAGTAACTTTATTCTTCCCATAGATACTTGATGTGAAGTTTCTCCATTCTTCCGGTAGTGCATTGAGTATTATGGTAGTCATCTCTTTATTAGAAATTATCTATCCCAATTATTGTTTATCTCTTATTTCAGATATCCTCATAAAGTGTGAGGCTATTCCTTCTTCTTTTTAGATATTCATTTTTTTATAGTTCTTTCCTTAATGATATTACTTTTCCTATAGTGCTTAGAGAGAACAATTCTACAAGTTTGTCATATATTTCTTTTGATATTTCTAATTTTCATACATAGGGAATGAGGGGATCCTTGATGGATTCTGTTATTCATGATAACCACTAGAAATGATTTTCAGTTTGATTAGTCATTTTAGATAAGTTTTTTTTTTAAATGTTTAGGTTCATGTAAAATCTTTCATATGGTACATTTAGTGTTTGATAGGATCTTCATAAAAGAGGAAAGGTCATGATTCCATTTGTATAGTAGTCATCGTTTCGTAATTGAGTCATCTGATAGTTTTACAAAACTTTCGCAGCAACTCCAGTTCAGAAAACCAAGAATTTGCTACGAAAGTTATTGACACTTCTGTAGCAAAATGATCCATCCTAACACTTGTTTCACTACAAAAGTCCGTTGCCTTGTAATGATATTATTTTAAATGATTGTTAGTGATGTCAGAGTTGTGCTGAGTCATAAAATACCTTTATTCTCATTCCCTCCACTTATTTTTATTCATTCTTACCTTTCCTTTTCCACTTTATACCATCTTTTGCTACCAAAGGTTCACAAGTGTTGTCACTGTAATAGGGTATGTATTGTCAAAACGAGTCTAAGTGTGGTCTAGGTGTCCTTAAATCGATTTGCAAGTGAAGAGGAAGCAACTTACAAACAACTCATGATGTGTTGATAGCATGGAATCCAAAAAATAGTACAAAGGAGGTGCTATAGTGCATTATGAGCCCACATATATGAAATTGCTTAAATACGACCCTACTTTTGTGTAATCATTTTCCAACATGGGATGTCTACAATTTTTCCAAAAATTGCAGGGTTTTCATATGAAAATTACTAAAAACTTTGCCATCAATTTCATTGGGATTGGTACGAAGGTCAGCATCTTGAGTTTGACTATCTCTCTAGACACCGTTTCCCATGCTATTGAAATCTCAAGGTCAGGGGAGATGTGGTTTAAAGTCCAAAAGTTCTAGTTACAGAACTGTGATGGGTTTTTGAAGGAAGAACATCGAGGGATTGATATGACATCAGGCATCTCTATAACCTACCTTAAGGAGCATTATTCCATGTTGTTGATGGTTATTCAAAAATATTTTACATGTGAAGGAAGGTTCCATATGGTCTACTAGTACCACTTCAGGCTGCTGCTCCAATTCATAGGTAAACAACCCTTAGATATCCCCTTATATCTCTTCATAAGTCTATGGAAAATGGATGACAAGGTTCAAGCTAAACTAGATACAAGCAATACCTCTATTTTTCATCATGGACTTATCAAATCACTGGTGGTTGAAGAGTTAAATAGATTAAACAAATATTGGTTTACCTTCTTGTTCTTAAGTGGATATGAATTAGATGCTGCTATCCCATCTAGGAGAAATCCAAAATATAAATCCACAACCCCTAGAAAAGAGCAACAACCAGTAGCAGAGAAACCTGTAATAGAGACTTCCACAAGCACGAAAAGGAGGATGAATAGAAGACATAATAGAGAACAGAGTACAAAGAAGGGCAAGCTAACTGATAATCTAGAAGCTATAGAGATTAAAGAAAGCCTAGTTAAGTAGCCTATAGATGTGACCCAAATTGAAACCAAGAAGAAAGCAAGAGGGCTAAGAAATTAGACTTTACTCAAGAAGAACATGGTTTCATTTTTAGGCCAAGGAAACCTATCACAAGATCAATGCAGCGAGCTGAGGATATACCTGAAATACCATTGGACAAAACAAAACCATCAAAGAATTCGTTCAAGAAAAAAGTGAAATAGAGTTTCTACAGGAACAATTAAGAGAAGCTAGACAAGAAGTTATCAAAACTAAACTTGAGTTTGAAGAATGGTAAAATGAAGTGTCAAAGAAGATAGAATTTTATGATCAAAATGCAAACAAATCTAAAAGGATGATAAGGAGAAATTTGCCTTTGCAAATAATGTTGAAGCACATGTATAAAAGGAATAGTGGGTTACAAACATATAGGAAAAGATTATAGGGACAAGTCACAACGCTGGAAACCCAAATTGAAATGATCAAGGTTGAACTCAAAAAGAGAAATCTCAAGATCATTGCTGAAGTAGGTGCTACTCCATGATAAGGTAAATTTATCAATTTTGTCTTCACTATACCTAAACCAGTAAACTCAACCTTATATATAGTCAACATGGTATTAGGAGTAATAAGGAGGCACTAAGAATCATGAAAATTTGAAAAACTCATATTTTGAAATTTCGTAGCAACTCCCCATAATGAAGCTGAGAATTTGCTACGAAATTGTTGTAACTTTTCATGGAGGTTAAGTCTAGCCTAAAAATCAACAAAGGAAGTTATAAAGGCATAGGTTTAGCTTACAAACCTCAAAGAAGACTTTAGAACTAGCAAAGAGAGAATAGAGGTAGCATAAGGGTGTTTTTTGAAGTTGCTACCAAAGTTTTCTACAAAACTAATGAAGACTCTGTTTTTTGCTACGAAACTATAAAAACTTTGTTTTTTTTGCCCTTTTTGAAGATTTTGAATATCAAACATCCAAGCTCCAGATGGATTACAGATCATGAAGGGTGTCCACTTCATCATGCAAAACTCCTATTTTTTAGAATGCCAAGTTAACACATATCCACATCAGCATAACAACCAGCTCGTTAAAGAAGACATTCAACAAAAAGAAATTTAGTCATCAACAACATGTCGAAGGTGTAATGGCACTCCAGCAAATTCTGCAAGCAGCTGGGCTCGATTATCTTCATCAAAAGAAAGTGGTTAGAGTTTTAAAAGCTAGTAGAGTTCTAGTTGAATACCAACTATGTAAAACAAAAAATCCCTATGAGGACTCTGTCAGTTAGAAGAAAAATAGAAATAGGTCTCTTAGATAGTGGATTGAATTTGTCCTAGGTGGAAAGTCAATGTAAATAGATATTTTCTCTATAAATAGGTAGCTTTTCGACTTTGAGAAGGGTTGATGGATAATGTGAAGAACTGGCCTTATTTAATCTTTTGATCCTATTAATAGAAAATTTGCAGCAACTCTGTTTTTGTACCTGAGATTCATGTCATGGCTTTCATGCATTCTTACCACGTTGTTTTTTGTTTTACATAGTATCTTGATTACTTGGAAATCTTGTCAACTACTCCAATTTCCTTAATTTACTATGTATGATTGTGGATGTTAATTTGATATTAGTTTTAAAGCTATAGATGCCTCAACTTCCATTAAACATTGTTATTGGCCATAACTTTTTTTAACTTGACTCCATGCCCAATGGGAAGTCATCACATTTTTCTTTACCTGCAAAACCACAAAAAAGAAATCAAAGTTAGTAATGTTTTGTTTGAGTTATTTCAAGTAAATTTGATAAACATTTGAGAGAGCCCTTTCAGATTGGAAGGGATAACTTCCAGTCCAAGTGGTCTGAAATGGTCGCACTAGGTTATAGGTTGAGACAACCCAACTCTTTCTAGCCTAGTGATAACAGATTCTATGAGAATCCTTTGAGCCCTTACTTCCCCTTTCATATACCTTGCAAGTGCTTGAGAATCTTATTTTAGAGATTTGGTGATTGAACCCTTAACATGTTCCATGACCTCATTTTCTATGAGGTTCAGATCTTTTCTTTTCTTCCATGCAAGAAAGTTTGAAACCCCAACCAATTTGTTGCTTTCCTTGCAAAAACACATTTCGACAGATTCAGATGTAGACATAAATATACTTACTTGTGAATATTCTACTTCAACCCACTTCCTTATTGAATTTGATGATGATATAGATAATAGAAAAAATCTTCTTGATGAAGATGGTTTTCTTCAAAAGTGGTCCTTGACTCTAAAGAGAAGGATATCACCTTGAATCCTTTGATGATGCCAAAAACTCCTTTCTTCTTTCTTTCCTTGGATGAGTATACTTCAAGATGCTTTGATTTTATGCTTTCTTTAATCCAAGGATAGTTAGGGTATTTTGAGGTCTCCTTCCTTGTGATGATGATTTGAGTGAGGATCCCAAGAATGCTTTAACCGTGGACTTCTTCTTTGACCGATCTAGGGTTTTGAAACTTCCTTCAAGATGAAGATGAAGCTTTTGTCTTCAAAATGTCTTGGAGATGAGAGAATCTTCTTGATTATTTGATGCCCTTGATATCCTTCTAGAACCTTGATATTTGAGAGCCTGAGTGTCCCTTAGTGAGTTTCCCTTCCTTGACTTGTTACCTTAGCTCTGATACCATGGTGATAAGTCTAGGGTAGGGAGATGAAGCGATTTCTCTAGCAATGATAACTGCTTGTGAATAAATTTTTACTTCTTTTGATTAGGTTCTTCTTTAGCTTTATTAATATTGTGTTCTTTTCATCAAACAACTATCAAAATGTAAAAAGAAATGAGATGAGGGACACAAGATATAAGCAATCATCCAGGGCCAAAACCTCTCCAATCTTTAGAGGAAAACCCACCAAATTCTTCTTCTTATAGAACCTTCAATTGATGAATTCCAAGACCAAGAACCTTGACCTACTAACCTCTCCAAGACCAAGTCACAAGACCTTTTGAACAACTTCTTCTTCTCTTTCAAGTTAACACTAGACAAACTGGCTTTTTACACTTCTGATCTCGACTTCTCTAAAATTCGACCTCTTTACACAAACCTGCACTTTTTGATCTACCTAAAGACTCTACAATTTCGCATGTGTGAGCTGATTGGAGGATTTTGGTGAGGTTCCTTCCCTTTGCTTGACTTGGACACTTCTCCTCGTGATCTCAGCTAGCATAATGCTTTTTTGGTGACTCTTTTATTGGCTTCTTCAAGGATTGATGTGACCTCATTGTAGAAACCCTAATTGCAGTCACACGTGTGAGGAAGATGACCCAAAAATAATGCCAAAATGCATCAATCTTCTTTTGTTTTCCTTCACTAGATGACAAGCTTCTTTCTACCCTTTAGTCACACTTCTTCTTCTATTTTAGATGCTTGAATGGATGATATACCAAGTGAGGTTGAGTCCTCCTTTATATAGTGATTTTCCCATGTAAATAAGCCGATTTATCTTCATGCCGAGGCCGACATGTCCTTCTAGAACAATCTATATCTTCTTTAGAAGGCCGACTTGCTTGAGTACTTGTGACAAAGCTTTGAAGTGTTTTTGACTCTTGTAGTGACTCAAATAAATTCTCTTTTTAAATATGTAACATGTATAAATGGGTCTTCAATACATGACAATGACATAATTTACTTTGACTTAATGACCAAACCTAATAGCTCACAACGAGAGCTTAATCTACAAAATTCCTTGAGCATGAAACTTATGACTCAAGCATAACATAAAATAATTTTATTTTTCTTCTTTTTATTAATTACATAAAATCATGATTACACATATCATTATGAATATTGAACTTAGTTACATATTTCAACCAAAAAAATACAAATATCTTTATAGGCACGATCAAATTATTTCAAAGTGATAACAAAAGGTGTGATAGACACATCCAAAAAAAATTAACCATTTAATTGATCACTCTCTTCGTTAATAATCAACGTGGTGTTTTTGAAAAATCCAATGATATTGAAATTGCATAACTTTTCTAATACAGGAAAACTCAATACTATATTTTCAATCATATATATAGTTTAATATCATGAATAATGCAAAACGATTATCTGAAACAAAAGTAATGTGCTTTCTTAACGAGTGATCCAAGAAACAAATATGACCCAAGAACATTGCACTTAAGTAATAAAGGAATATTAAATAAATTGTTTTTGTTTTGTTTTTTTTTGTTTTTTTTAATTAATTTAGGTGTTTTTTCAAGTCACAATTTTATAGACTCATAAAAAATGTTCTATTACATTATCTAGATGTTGGAAATTTTGAATAACAATACTTATTAGTAGCAGATTATCTGTAAGTTTCGTTGTCTTCGATGATATAAGCATTACAATCACCTGAAATTTAGATAATATTGCGTACACGTTTTACAACTAAATTTTAAATAAGACATTATAAAATTAAAATATATTTAAACATACTTTTCCAATAACTAACTCTCCCACATTCCATATTCAAATTATCTAATAAGATAAAATTATAAAACTCTATCTAGCAACATTTTTAGCACTAACATTGGAAACAAATTATCAAATTAGTAAAGTACATCTTACATTTTCACTCTCTTGATGGTGTTGGACCCACCAACATTCATGGGATCTCCCCGGTATGACGTCCCAACTATATCTCACACCATTTGGTGTAGGAGTCCCATTCGGTATGATGGATCAGTTGCTGTTATCTTAAATGTTTGTCTTAGCTCTTGCTTTTCAACACAAGAGAGTGGCCTTCTTTGTCTTCGAGGTTCGCGTGCCTGGTGAATGATAGCATTACTTGTGTCAAGGTTCTTTCACAACAGAGGGAGAAGATGGAAGTGAGTCTCTGGTCGATGGGGAAAGAATCCCAACTCTGTCAGAGACACATAACACAACAAGACATGCACAACTATGGGAGGAGTAGTCCACACGGATGTGGAAGTCACAGCACACACAGGAAGATAACATGTACAACACCTAGTGGAGCAGATCACGCGAGTGCGATGGCCATTATAACAAGTTTATGTGAAAGGATTTATCTGATGTTTGGGGAGGTAACCAACAAGGGCAGGACAACATTAATAAATTATACACCACATTTTCATAATTATATGTATTAGAGAAAATGAATGAGTTCAATTGTTTAACATAGGTTAAATAAACATGTATTACAAGTGTTCAAGATTGATCTTACAAATAGTTACAAGACATGTGTGAAAACGTGCCAGCCTGTGATCAGGCTTTTGAATTATGCAAAAGTCCCAAGACACATCGATACACCATACATCACTAACCCCAGGAAAGGGGCATTGGATTCACTATTCGCTCCTCAAAGAAAAGACTATAGACTATCAAGTCTATGTGGGAGGAGCCAAGGTGAAAAGTCCCTTGCATGTACAACTGAGGGGGTATTTATAGCCAAGGGTGAAACTAGACCTTGTGACTGTTCGACTTCCCTCATGATTGTTTGACTTATTTGAATCTTCAACTTTACATGACTCTTCATATTACAAGTGGGTCTCTTGGACTTCCACGTTACATTACATTGATTTTCAACAGTATGGCCCACAATAGCGATGTGGCCAACATGACTCATGACATGACTCGACTTGATAGTGTTGGTATGTTCATGCTACTGCTGGTGTGCATGTCGAGCTGCAGTGCTGTTGAGTGATGGATGTCATATTGGTGTATCACAGCTTTACCTCTACATGACAAGGTATGTTGAGTCTTCGATGGTCATTGGGGTTTGCTTGATGTTCTATGTGCATGTTGCTCCTTGCTTGTACTTTGGCATGATTGACATGTTCGTTCGTTCACAAAAATTTCTCCTCGCATTTTTTTCCATTTGCGAACACATCTCCTTGCATGTACTCTCCTTGTTCATCCCATCTGTTGTCGTGTCATGCCTATTCATGTACCTGTATCAGCCGTCACTCATGAAGAGATGAAGTCAAATCCATAAACCTCCTAGTCTACCATGATGCATGGTCATTCGCTTTCGGATGTAGGTGACCAGGAGAGAGGACAAAGCTATGAAACTGTGCAAGCCAATTTTCAAGCTGGGATGCGGGCTCCGAGTACTGCTGGTGAAAATTGCGCAGAGGTCAGTGTGAGACTAAGATGGAAAATATAGCAGTGACTTTCCACGAGATCTGGCTCTGTTAGAGGGAAGATATGCACAATTTATGGAGGAAAGCAGTGCGGTCAGTTGAGGGGCTTGGCAACAAAAACTGCGGAATTCCTGGAGGGAGTTGGCAGTGGTCTGCAGGAGGTTGGAGACAAAAACTGCGCAATTTCCGGGAGGCTGATTTGCTTAACACCTCTGTGCAGTTTTTGAGTTGAGTGGGATGCTGGGCAACTAAGGGGCTTGCTCATGAAATCTGTGCAGTTTTCTGGGTGGATGGTTGGGAAAATTGCACAATTTTTTGAGGGAGACAGGGATGGGCATTGGATGTCTGTCTGGCCCTGGGGTCACTGTCCAAACTCTCTAGTTGACTAGTAGGAGGGTTGGTTGATCATCTTGTAGGCAACACATATTGAAATGGCTTGTTGGACACTTCTGTGTTGTTCTGGGTGACAGTCGGTTGAGTCAATTGTAGGGTGGAGGTCCGACTGTCAGAGGGTGATCTAGTCGTATGATCTTAGCAAAATGACTAAGTGTGTGAGTGAGTGAATTTGTGCATACACAACCTTGCAAACACACACTCAATATGACTTGACAACAAGATGCCTCAAACCATCAAGACAACATATGATCAACATGACTGACCGATGGTGTGAGCAAAAAGCGCGGCACTTGTGATAGATTGTTGAATGACCACGATGAAACTTGTGCAATAGTGCATACAACTTCATGCGTGAGTGTGAAAGATATTCATATAGCGAATACAACATGTACACATGAAGTGAGGACCTTGTGCATGACCAGAACATGGCTGCAAGCGTGGCATTGAGACTAATATGCAAAAATATGTCTGTTGAACGGTCAATCAAGGGGGTGATAAGACTCACAGGAGCCCACGGGGTGAGCCTAAGTGCTTGCAAACATCAAGTAAAAATCCAAGGGAGGCTCCGAAATTGGATGCAGGCCAAAATTTTGGAGGGTGTTGCAACCACTACAACACTTGGCGGCACACTAGTAGAATTCTAGCTTCTTTGTTTTGGTTCATTGACAACACATGGCCTTGGTATTTCAAGGAGTATTCAATCGCTGTACAAGTTAATTCAGATTTCCCATTTACCCCATAGATAGACATGGATCACCTTTTTCCAACTCAGTCAAACACAACAAAAGTTTCAGCTTGATCACCGTGTTTTGAAATCAGGAAGCGTAGTTTGGCTCAGGAGTTAAAAAAAATTCAGAGTATAAGTTTTCATCTTTGGTGTTTCTCCTCTGCCAACAAGCCTGGACAATACCCCGACAGAGTCACCTAGGAACACACGCATTGCTCCACTGCCAGTGAGCCTGGTCATTACCTTGGTGGAGTTGCATGCTTCACCTCTCTGCGTAGGAAGCCTTTCTCTTATTTTTCCTTGTATTTCTTAAAGAGGATTGTGCATAGGAACTTATTTATCTTTTGGGCAGAAGAGAGATCCCAACTTATTGGGAGTAGAAGAGGTTGTTCCTTCAAAGAAGCATGTAAGACCTCTAACATAGATTTGCTCATTTATATTTTCCCCTTCTCTATTTCTACTAGTTGGAAAAGCTTGATCACACAGAGCAGAAGATTGAGTACAGGCATGGGGTTTCCTAGTGTGGACACAGGTTCATGGTTGGACCCAAGGTTCTCTTGTAGACGACTTGTATTTCCCGTCAAGACTTCATTAGCTGAAGGTTATAACCAAGCATAGAGAAGATGAACGCAGGACAGGCCAAGTGTTGCACTGTCACATGTCTCTTCAAATCTCAGCCACATACTCTTTTAGAAGCCAGAATCCAGTAAAGGGCAACACTTATTTACAAAAGACCAGAAATAACAGGATACTAAGAACCAAATAAACGAAACAAAAATAGTAAGTAAAGAAAATAAAACAAAACAAGTAGCAGTAAGTAGACTATATACATGGCACGGGGCATGGCCCGACCTACTAAAAATAGTGCTTGAGATTTTGGTTGTTGACAGGAAGGTTGTGAGTCCTCCCATCAAGTGATTGCAGACGATATGTATGTGGGCCAAGCTTCTCATGGACTATGTACAGACCAATGCACAGGGACTAGAACTTCGTATGCTTTCCTTTGTCTTCATGGGGTTTATCCCATTTCAAGACTAAGTCACCAACATCGAAATTAGCTTTCCCTGCAAAATTCTTGTCGAACCATCTCTTGATATAGTTCTTTTGGAGTGTAAACTTTCCTTTTGCTTTCATCCTTTCTTCTTACAATTTTTGAAGTGTATCCATCCTACGCTGAACTAGCATGCAAGGCTTGCCTTGGGATTCTTGATACAACTAAAGCGCAGGCAAGTAGATGTTGGGTGGTAGGATGACTTCTTTACCATAGACCAGGAAGTATGGTGAGGTATTCAGAGAGGGTTTGTGTGTTACGTGGTCAACCCATAAAGCATTCATGAAGGCAGAGTTCCAGTTATGCTGCTAAGAGTAAACAATCTTTTTGATTATATGGATAAGGTTTTTGTTCATGGATTCTGCGGGACTGTTTCATTATGGGTAGTAGTTAGATGAATGTTTTAGTACAATACCATTTTGCAATGCAAAATCATAAATATTTAAAGATGAAAAATACGTTGCATTATCAAACACAAGTGATACCAAAATGACAAAGCGTGAGATGATGTTCTGTTGGAGGAAGCTGATGACTTCCTAGTCATTCATTTGAGCGGAACTGCTTATGTCCACTGTGTGAAGTAATCAGTTGTTTTCAGAATGTAGCGATGTTGTTTTGACGAATGTAAGAAAATTTCCCTGATGATGTCCAAACCCCATTGTTGGAACAGTTCAGTCACTTCAACAGGGTGCAATGGGGTTGTTTACCTCCATGTTTTGTCGGTGCATCGCTGATAGACTGGGCACTTGCGGGCGTAGGCATGTGAATCCTTGAATAATGTGGGTCGGTAGAAATTGGCTCGCATAACTTTGTTCGCAGTGGTATTTCTCGTGAAGTGACCCCCAACTGGTCCATCATGTAAATCTTGCAAAACCTTCTCTGATTCATGTCCCTCTAGGCACATGAGCAAGATTTCGTTGTTGTGCTTTCTGTAAAGCACTCAGTGCACGAATTGCTAAGCTAAATATTTGAGATGCAATGCCCTCTTCTGTCTGATGGAAAAGTGAGAGGGTATGGTTCCCTACTCAAGGTACTGGCACATATCTACGTACCAAGAGTTTCCATTTATAGTGGGTGGTGCTCACACTACATCATACATTTCAATTTCCTGCTCCCAACTGATGAGCTCTTCTTCTTCCTCTTATGCGTGTACTGCCCCAAATGCGAGTCTGCAAAGACCATGACCCTTGACAGTGTGAATTGGCTTGATGTCTAGATCATACTCTTACAAGCCTGTCATCTAGTTCACACGTCGTTCACCTAGCTGCTGTTGTTCAATCAGTAAGCAAACTGTTGGGTGAGGCACATACACTATGCAATGGTTTTTCAGCAAGTAGGGTCTGAAGTGTTTCACCGCCTTGTATACTGCATATGCTTGTTTGTAAATGGTAGGGTAGTTGAGTTCAGGCCCGTGCATGCTTGCGCTCATGAAGGATATGGGACGTCCGTCGTTCATTTCATCCTTCTGAGTGAATACTGCAGTGAGAGGGTTGTCAGAGGTGAAGGTGTATAGTAGGAAGGATTTGTTGAAATATAGGCTGTAGAGTGCAAACGCTTCTGCAATAACTTGCTTGATATGGGTGAATGCGTACTTTTCCCTATTGCCCCAACTATAAACAACATCCTTCTTTAACATGGCTTGGATTGGTTTGACTATCTGTACATAATCCGAGATGATTTTTCAGCGGAAGTTTATATTTCCCAAGAAGGATTGCATCATTTTCTTGTTGGCTGGGTGAGGCATCTGTGTTGTAGTCTAAACCTGGTCTGGATCAACCTTGATCCCACTCTTGGTAACGAGGTTTCCAAGTAGGTTCCCCTAAGACACTGCAAATATTCTCTTTTTGGGATTCAAGGAAATCCCGTATTTTTGGTATTGCTCAAAAAATTTCTTTAGATGGCATATGCGGTCTTCCTGTTTTCTTGCAAACACAGTCACATCATCGAGGTACACCACTATGATTTGTCCAATGAGCCTGCAAAAGGAAATGTGCATGGCACGCTGAAAGGTCGTGCCTGCATTCACAAGCCCAAATGGAATTTGTCTATATGCGAATGTACCCCACTTGGTATGGAAGGTAGTTTTGAGTCTATGAGGTTCAACTACTAGAATTTGATTATATCCTGAAAACCTATCAAGTAGAGAAAACATTTGCGCCCCATATACTGTTTACAGAACGTGCTCCATAGACGACACGAGGTAATTGTCTTTGTCTGAGGCACGATTCAATTTCCAAAAATCAACAAACAAGCGGATTTCCTTGGACTTCTTACGTACAGGAACAAGATTTGAAACCCAAGTAGAATGACAAACTCTGTATATGATCCGTGCATTCAAAACATTGGTGAGTTATTTCTGTATGAGGGGTTCAAGTGACAGAGGTACTTTCTTCAGCTTTTGTTGATATGGCTTGACCCCTTCTTTGATCGAAATGATGTGTTGGATTATTCACGTATCATAAGTTTTCAGATCATCATATGTCCACGCGAACACATCCTGGTACTGTTTGAACAAGTGGACAAAGGCTTACCGCTCTTGCTGCGTGCAACACGTATCGAGATTCACGAACTTCATATCTTGTTCTGTTCCCATGTTAATCAGTTCATGCATCATGGTAGAGTTGTGGGTTTTTCTATTCCTTGGCCCCTGAAAGTGTTCTTCCAAGTTATAGAGTTTTTCTAATGATACCATACCTTTGGGGATGAGGTGACCTTTCTTGATATCTTCCCGAGGTTGCACAGATTGCTCGTGTACATCTTCATCTATCGCTAGATCCTTGAAGGCATCAACGTTGGCCATGAAATGCAGTATCTTTTGATCATCATCAAATACGCATAAATTACTTATGTTATCCTTGATAGATGGTCTATACAAAATTTCAATAGTAAATCTAACCCTAAGTGGTGACAATCTAGAAGTTGCGTTTGTTAAAGCGTTGACAACTGCATTACGTGTTGTTGGTACAATAGTGATATTAAATGCTTGGAAGTTAAAGATGAGTCACCATACCTCTTGCTGTTAACTTTTGAGATGAGGTGATAAACAATGAATGGTGTTACGTACTTACCGTACCACTATTTGGAATCACCTACCACTTGAGCACGACCACGTTGAGGCTAATGTCATTTTGCAAGCCCAACACGAGTGCTTCATATTCAACAATGTTGCTCGTGCAATCAAAATCCAAGCGGCTCAAAATAAAATGTTTCATGTTTTTGGGGTCGATCAAGACACACTCAGATCCTGAGCCATCCTGTGTCTTTGATCCGTCGAAGTACATGGTCAACGACTTGTCTATACATAGACCGTTTGATGCACTTGCACTACTGCTACTACTATTGCTACTGCTACTGCTGCTAATGTTACAATGTAATGTGCATGTTTCATTTCCATCGGTTGGGCAAGGAAGGAGACCCAACTACGTGTTTGGTGGGGTTGGAGCTAGCTGTGCAAGATAAAACCTCCACGTTGTTTCCAAGAGGCAGTTGCTGAACATGAGCTCTGTGAAAGCCAATGGTTCATTTTCGCCATTAATGGGAGTGACATTATGCCTCATATATCTCTTGGATAACACCCAGATTTGATTGTTTTTTCCCTTGTACGGAAGCCACATGTGTGACCAGTCTGTAACAAAGTATTCATTCAACTTGTTGGATCAATCTCTGCTGAGTAGTAAGCCATACGCTTTAGGTATGTCCACAACAACCATGTTTATGCACTGGTTAACTTGGCCGTCATTAGCTAGTCGAATGATCACATCCCGAAGTTCACCAATGGTTGGTATGGATGTTCGATCAAGTTGGACGATCTAAGAAGATGTATTATTGCACTACGCATTGATATTTTTAGCAATGAAGAGGGCATGACATTGGTTGCCGCGCCATAATCAACCAAACAATTGTGAACATTACAGTTGAATATTTTGAATTAAAGCGAGAATGGAGGGAAAACAAAGTTTTCTTCTTTCTTCCAGAGTGTATTTAGCATAGTTGAAAGTGATCTGGGAGGTGTGCTTTCTTCCTTGCTGGTAGAGGCTGCGCTGTCCATTGATGTTTGCCCTAGTGCGCGCAACAAGATGTCCCAATAACTTTGGATCTTAGCCAACTCGAACAAACTAATGTTGCACACATTTTCTTCATGTCTTCCATAATGTTGCAATCCAAAGCGGGTAGATTCACTGAGATGTCCAGGGTAAGACTGGTGTTCGTGTTGCACAGTGGATTGTTCTGCAGTTTGCTGCTCATGGATGTACTCTTGTTCGCCGTTGTCTTCCTAGGCTTGCTTTGAGTTTTCTGCTTTTGGATGGCCAGTGGATCAACCTTCCTCAGTAGTTCAAGCTTTTGTTTCACTTCCCTAAGTGTAGGGGGAGCCCCCTTACTTTTGAGATTGTAATGGTTGTTTCTCTTTTGGGTTTCCTTCTCGGTGTTTGTCTTATGTGTTGCTTGGTAGCACTGATACATGTTTACCACATGCCCAGAGCTTCATGCCTCATTAGACACAACATCTTCATCATTGACTGTATCTCCCGATTGTCCCTATGTGCTACTTGCTACATCAAGTGTGCGGTTGCATACTGAGCCTGCAACTCGCTTCTAGTCTGAAAAATACCGTTTTGAGTGATCATCTTCATGAAATGAACATAATTCATTTTTCATGCAGTGTTCAAGCTGGAACATTGAGGTCTACGCAATTTTAGTTGGGAAATGATTGTTGCTTGATGACACACTTCCTTGTCTCTATCTGGGTGGTCAACTTCTCGCATATGTGTCAACTGTTCGTTGTTTGAGCTCAAACACTTCTGTTTTCAAGTTTTTGACAAGACGAGTAAGGGTTTCAATATCAGTTATTTCTTTGTTCTTACCCTTGCTCGCCACAGCCTGTGGTTTCCTGTTCACATCTCTAGAGTCCTTTGTTAGTACATCATCCTTGATGACTCCAATTGCGTGCAAGTCCTTTTCAACAACGATTGCCTCTTCGTAGTTTTCTAATAGTGTTGGTTTCACAACTCGTTTGAAGAACTGTGCAATGCTGGTCAGTAGTGTAGACGTATAGTAATCGACAATGATGGAGGCATGAGGTTTCGTGTTCGCTAAAAACTTGTTCAATATGTGTAGAAATCTATGATAGAAATATTTTACCTTTTCTTTCCCCTCCATCTTCAGGCTTCCCAATTCATTGGGTAACATGGTTGGGGTCTTGTCATCGACAAACTTTTCCAGAAACATGCATTTGAACATGCCCCCAGTTATGTATGGAATTGATAGGAAGGTTGTGATAGCATGCTGCTATGCGATCATCCAAGGTACATGGGAACAATTTACATGCAACGTCATCATATTGTACCTCAAGGGTCTGCAACTGTAGGTAGAAATTGTCTAAGTGATCTTCTGCCTTCATTATGCTGTCAGGCTTGAAATTTGTGATTATTCTCTTTGACTACTTTGGCATCTTGTGCAAAGCACCCGGGAGAGACAGTGGTCCCTAAGTCAACCATTCCAGATTTTGGTTAACTATGCCTTCTTTCTCTTCGTCCTCCTCCACCTCTTTAGAATCTGACAATTCCGACTTTGAGTCTGTTGGTTCATCTCTACCTCCGCCTCCTTCGCTACCTTCCCCTCCTCCTCCTGTACCGAAGTCTGAGCCCAATATCAAGAGGGTGTCTCATTCTCCTTGTTGGAAGACCAAAGGTTCCTCTCTGTTCTCAACAACTACTGCCAAACCTTCAAGTGTGGTAAGAACTGCTTCTTCCATCGATGATACAACAACCCCTATTGGAGTGGTTTTGGATTTCTTGATGTGTATGGAAGATGCTTTATTCATGGGACCAGTCCAAATACTTTTGCGAACTGGCAGGTGATGGGATGAATGGAGCGACAATGCTGATACGAAATTTCTTGTTCAACCTTGGGAGGTGAGGAGTAACCAACTTCAAAGTCACATGTAGGTGAGAGGGAATGCGAGTTACTACCTTGACTAGATGATTGATGAGTTGGGGTGAGAGGAATTTCAGCCATAAATAACTGGTGACCCTCCTAGCGCCAAAAATGTTGATGGTGCTGAACCTACCAACATTCAAGGGATCTGCCCAGTACGAAGTCCCAACTAGACCTCACACCATTTGGTGTAGGAGTCCCATCTGGTACGATGGCTTGATTTCCATTATCTTAAATGTTTGCCTTAGCTCTTGCTTGTCAGCAAGAGAGAGTGGTATGATTTGTCTTTGAGGTTCACATGCCTAGTGAATGATAGTGTTACTTGTGTCAAGTTTCTTTCATAGCAGAGGGAGAAGATGGAAGTGAGTTTCTAGTCGATGGGGAAAGAATCCCAACTCTATCAGAGACATACAACACAACATGACATGCACTTCCAGAGGAGCAATCCACACAGATGAGGCAGTCACAACACACATGGGAATATAACATGTACAACACCTAGCGGAGCAGCCCACACAAGTGTAATGGTCTTTATAACAAGTTTATGTGAAAGGTTATGTCTGATGTCCAGGGAGGTAACCAACATGGGCAGGACCACGTTAACAACTTATACAACACATTTTCATAATTAGATGTATTAGATAAAATGAATGATTTCAATTGTTTAACATAGGTTAAAGCAACATGTATTACAAGTGTTCAAGATCAATCTTACAAATAGTTACAACATGTGTGAAAACATGTTGGCCTATGATTAGGCTTTTGAACTAAGCAAAAGTTCCAAGACACATTGATACACCATACATCACTAACCCCATGAAAGGGGCGTTGGAGCCATTGTTTGCTACTGAAAGAAAATACTATAGACTCTCAAGGCTATGTGGGAGGAGCCAAGGTGAAAAGTCCCTTGCATGTACAACTGAGGGGGTATTTATAGCCAAGGGTGAAATTGGCCCTTATGACTGTTTGACTTCCCTCATGATTATTTGACTTATTTCACTCTTCAGCTTTACATGAATCTTCATATTACAAGTGGGTCTCTTGGACTTCCATGTTACATTACATCGATTTTCAAAAATATGGCCCACAGTAGCAATGTGGCTGACATGACTCAAATTGACAATGCTGGTATGTTCATGTTGGTGGTGGTGTGCAAGTCGAGCTACAGTGCTGCTGAGTGATGGATGTCCTCTTGGTGTATCACAGCTTCACCTCCACATAGCAAGGTATGCAGAGTCTTTGATGGTGACTGGGTTTCACTTGATGTTGTATGTGCACGTTGCTCCTTGCTTGTACTTTGGCATGCTTGAAATGTTCGTCCACCCACCAAAATTTGTCCTCACATGTTTGTCCATTTTTGCAAAAACATCTCCTTACATGTACTCTCCTTGTTCATCCCATCTTTCGTCGTGTCATGCCTATTCATGTACCTGTATCTATAGTCACTCATGATGAAATGACATCAAATCCATAAACCTCCTAGTCTACCATGATGCATGGTTGTTCGCTTTCGGATGTAGGTGACTGGGAGAGAGGACAATGCTATGAAACTGTGCAAGGAAAGTTTCAAGCTAGAATGCGAGATCCGGGCATTGCTGGTGAAAATTACGCAGAGTTCACTAGGAGAATGAGATGGACCATCTGGATCAGTAGTGTCTGTCTGTGCGATCTTGCCCAGATGGAGAGTAGATCTACACAATTTCTGGAGGGAAGCAGTGCGGGCAGTTGAGGGGCTTAGCAACAAAAACTGCGCAATTCTTGGAGGGAGTTGGCAGCGGGCTATGGGAGGCTGGAGACAAAAAATGCGCAATTTCTAGGAGGATGACCTACTGAACACCTCTGCGCAATTTCTGAGCTGAGTGGGATGCTGGATAGCTGTGGGGCTTTCTCATGAAATCTGTGCAGTCTTCTGGGTGAGCATCCATTCGATTGACTGGGTGGCTTGCTGGGAAAATTGTGCAATCTTTTGAGGGAGACGAGGATGGGCACTGGGTGTTTGTTCGACCCGTTTGTGTAATTTCCCCAGTCAGTGAAGTGGGCAAGGTCTGTAGCTTCTGTGCAATTTTTTAGGGGAGCGAGTCCCGGGGTGACTACCCGGTCAAACTCTTCGATTGACCAGAAGGAGGGTTGGTTGATCAACTTGTAGGCAGCATAGATTGAAATGAATTGTTGGACACTTCTGCGATGTTCTGGGTGACATTCGGTTGAATCAATTGCAGGGTGGAGGTCGAACTATTAGAGGGTGATCCGGTCGTCATAACTTCAACAAAATGACTAACTGTGTGAGTGAGTGAACTTGTGCATACATGACCTTGCAAACACACACTCTGTTAGCACTCCAAAATTTCCAAGGGTTGTTCAATGTGTTAAAAAGAAATATCAGAGGAAACTACAAACCTACTTTGGAGCTTAGGATCTCTCTATATGATTTAACTTTGTTTATTTTAATGGATTCTAGGCTAGTTATATATGCTTAATTGGGTTGATTTGGATTGTGTTGTTGGAATTAGTGACTTATAGGAATAGGTGCTTTTCCATTTTCCATTGGTCTATGGATTCAATAAGGCTTTGAAAACAGAACAACAAATGATAGAGAAAATGTTACAGGGAAAGATAGGTGAGCAATAACAGATCTCAATGCTGGATGGTGAAATGAATTTTCAATCAGGATCAAGGAGCAATTAAGAATTCCTTAAACTAGACAATGAAGAAGGATGAAGAGAATCAATCGGGATTAGAGGGCAATTAAAAGTTCTCTAAACCAAATATCAGAAGAAAACATAGAACGTATAACAATAAAAGCAGAGTGTAATATTTAAGAAAATTCTGCAGTAACATCCCTATTATAACATTTAGAATTAGAACACATATGAATTTATGGAATACTTAGAAAAGAACATGAAAAAATGAAATTTGTACTTCACTGAGATAGCTCAACACATGAATCCTGTAAAATAAGTTTCTTTATAACTTGTCCTATTTGTCCACTGGAATTTTAGTACAATAACCCTTAGGTAATAGATCAGTCAGCTACAACCATGTTCGTAAATCCGCACACAATACTTCAAATTATGAAGTATTTATACAAATAACTATTACAAAATATCCTAAACTGATTTAGGAATTATTCAAGGAAAAAGAAATATCTTCATGCAAGAAGATAGAGACACCTAGGAGACTAAAGGCTAGCTGTCCCTACTTTGATTGATTTTTTTGTTTGTTGTTTTGATCTTTTGCTATTTTCTCTATATTTCTTATCATAGTCTTCACGCTTCATCAATCTGTCATTGATAACCAAAGGATTTGGCAGGCCTTTTTGCCTCAAAACATCAAATTTCACCATAAATCTGGTTATTGCAAGCTCCATGTTTTGACACTTGTCTTCAAGTTGTACCATCAAGTTCCTCTTAGAAATTACCTTTCTCACTTCTAGAATTGTTTCAGTCCTATCACTTATGCCAATCTCTTCCAATTCCTATTTGTTCTTGGAATTAAGAAAATTAATGATTTCATTGGCCTCCTATGGCTTCTTACCAAGTTCTTCCTTAACTTTTTGAATAGGTTCAGTTGCTTCCTTGATTAAATCCTTTTGCTCAAATATGAATTGGATGGATGGCCAAATATCATTAACAAAGTTAATGATATTGGCCCACAGCTGCTGCTTTGCTGAGGAAAGTGGTTCTTTCAATGTCAATTCTTTCTCTAACTTCTGTATTCTCTCAGTTACTCTGTTTGATTTTTGTGTTTCATTTTTATGCATGATTTGTACCAACTTCTTTTCATCTTCTAGACTTTTTATTTGATATTTAAGTCTATTTATTTCATTTGTTTGGATGGACATATCCTGCATAGCTTTGATTAATTTACCTGCTTCATCAATAGGATGAGTTGCTGTTGTAGATGATTCTTTAATTGATGTAGTTGTTGATGTAGTGGGAAGTGTTGTAGCTACTCGAACTGCTGTGGCCGTTGAAGCTGCTAAAGTAGAAGGAACTATTGTAGTAATTGTAGGAATAACAGTGATAGGGATTGATTCCATGTTGGCCTTTTTCTCCTGCACTAAGTTATCCATCTCATTTTCCATTTCTTTTAATTGAGCAGTTAACTGAAGAATGAGGTTCATCATCTCATCTTTTTGGTTTTGATTCTCTATAACTTCCTTGGTCTGTGGATGTTCAGTAGGAGGAAATTTTAGTTGCTTCTTCAATGCAGCAATGTCTACATTCTATTTCTTAATGAGTTCCTCTGCACCTTGTCCATTCTTTGGATCATATCCCACTTCAATAACAAAATCTTCAAGGGATTTAACTATTTTATCTTTAGCCTGTGAGGATGCTTTTTCTAGTTGCAGCTGTACTTTTTCATTTTCCAAAGAATTGTGAAGCTTTTGGACACTCATAGCTTTGCTGGTCATGATAGAATATAACATTTCACCAGCTTGCCTATGAAACTCAATTTGATCTATAGGATGAACATCTTTGGTAGGAATCTCATAATTTGTCTTTTTGTAATCTGCTGTTGACTTAGGATGTTGTACTATGGGCTGCAAAAAGGTCATTTGCATTTTTCCTGTCTCATAATCAAATGCAGAAAGTAATTTTTTCTCGCTGCCAGGAGTCTGATTCAAGTACTATGAATATATTTTAGCTTTTATTTCTTCATTTTTGGCCTTAATATCTTTGTATCTTTCTTTGATGTATATTTCTCTATCCATTGGTTTACTTGAAGAGAGACTTCTACACTATGCTTCTTCTTGATGATCTGAGCACTAGAAGTTGAAGGCTAATGAGTTTCCTTTGAAACTGATGGAAGTGCATTTTCTTTAATTACAACGTCTATATCAATGATCTCAATTGTATCAATTACTTCTTATTGCTCATGTATTGGATTCATCTTTGTTCTTTTTCTATACATAATTTCAAATTTGTTATCTATTATATCTTTGTCTAGCAAGAACCTTCTTCTCTAGTCCTTTTTGCATTTCTGTCTTGTAGGGCTGGAGTATGTGGAATGGAACTAGTATCCATATGCTTCTCCATATCCAGTAAGGTGTTTTCCAACCACTCTGACTGGTTGGCATATCTTTAATTCTCTGGCTTCGGCTCATGCATAAGAGGGCTCAATTTAAACTTGAGTCTCAGTTTGTTTATGACACCCAAAGGATCATATTTCCATTTGCAACTATCACTGAACTTCATTTCCTGTAAACATCTTTCTGCTTCCTCTCCAACATCCCTATTATTGCAGATAAAAGGACCAAGCTGGTTCTTGGTTTTAAACTGTGTTTTCTTCTCAGCTGATAGAAAATTAACATCATCTGAATTTATGATCTGCCTGATATATTCTAGTGCAAATATCCTCATGGGGAGATATTTGTGTAGCTTATATGGAGTGAGTTGACATCCATACACCCTAATTTCAGTGTAGTTTTGATATAAATACCAGTGTCCTGTTCTACTATGTTTGGAAAACCGTAAAACTTTCTTTATTTCATCATTGAACCTGGGTTGATTGCTACTACTTAGCATGTTAACAACTGGGTGAACAAATGAATCAATGAAATCCTTGTAGCTGAAATCAGTGGAAAGTTTTCGGATTATGGGTGTCCAAAAGATAACAGATCTAGGATTTCCCTTAGCGTCTAGTTTTTGGATGTTAGTTGTCAACCTTTCTAATTGGAAATATAGAAACATATGGAAAAATACTGAAGAGTATTTGAATACTCTTTCATCTGGCAGTTTGATCAATTGATAATGGTTTCTGTTTGCTAAGAATTGGGAAAAATTCAAAATTGTAGCTGGAGGGTTGCTAGGGAAAAAAATAGAAAGGAAACCAAGTATAGGTTCATCTACATGTTCATCAGTAGTATATTCTAGAATACAGGACACCATGGTTACAATCTATCTTGTTCTCTCAAAGAAAATGGTGGTAGAATATGGAGGGTGGTCTGTAGGAACTTGAGATTTTTCTAGGAGGAAATTATGAAAAGTTTGAGATCTCTTGGGAAGTTCCAGCTTTAAGTACAGATCAATTAGGGTTTCAATGGAAATGGGGCTTCATTAGGCTTTGGCTGGATTTGCAACATTTCATTTATTGATCCTGCAGTGATTGTGAACAAAATTTTCTGGTTAGTGGAGACTATGGCTCTTTGACTTGGGAAATAACAGAGTTGGCATAGGTGGATGATTTCAAGGAACTGGTATACCTATGGGAACAAGTATTTGAGTAAATTTGACTCCCATAGCTAAATTTCATCATTTTGGTTGAGGAATTTATCTTTGCTGCAGCAATGGAGTTTTAACATATTGTTAGGGGAGGCTGTGTCTTTGATCTAGAAATCTCTATCGGCCAATGGGAGGTGGCCAGTATCTAGGTGAGGAGTTTGCAGGGGTTTTGGATGCAATAATGGCTTTCTTTAGGTTGACAAGGCTTTTAAATTGGTTCAATTGATTAACCTATTAGAAATGTTGTGTAAATCTTAAGTACAAGCCTTCAGCACTTCAGGAATACCTAGAAAATGAAGCTTTGGTATGCAGAAGGGTTCTCTGGGGGCAATGGAGGATTTCTGAGGCTTCAACGGTCTTTATACTGCTTCAAATCGGAGTCGGCAGCGTCTTGTGGTAGTAAAAGTTCGAATTCTGGTTGTAAATGGCTTAAAATAGTTCAACAAATATTTTGGCGCTTTAGAATAGGCCGACAAAGGTTCTTTTCTACAATCCTTAACAGAATAATAGTGAAAAGATTGGAAAGGGTGACTTATTTCGTTTTTAACCAATAATCATTAATCTTTGGGTGCGGGGTTAAGTTTAAATAGCAGGGCGATTTCATCTGACGTGAGGGGGAAGTAAGGTGGTTTATCGCACACTTAAAAGTGGTATGGTGGTATTATTTTGGAGGATGCAATATAACGTGGGGCTGCCACATAACAAAAGGGCGGGCGGGGAAAAAAACTTATCTCGTATACTTTTCTAATATTAAAAGTCGGACGTTGGAGCGTGCAATATGGAATGCAGGCCATTGGATCTGGAGGTGAACGATCAGAGGTTTATCAAGTGGCAGAGTTGTGAGGGATGAGTTAGGTTGTGGGGTCGGGTTAATTAAAATGTAACGTAGTTAATTAAAAAGAAAATACGAGAATTAATATATACGATGAGGTTTAATAAAATTTGGGACCTGGGAAGATATTACAACGAGGGTTTAATAAAATAAACTATAGTTTATTAAATGAAAAATGGGGGTTAATGAAATGGTATGAGGGGAAAAACATACTAGGGATATGAGTTAAAAGGGTATTGGGAGGGTTTTTCAATGGGGCCCAATGCATTTTAATTATTTAAACTTAGGATAAGGGGGTTTTAGTGGGTTAAAATGAAAAAAAAGGAAATTGATAAGGGGAGAATGATTTTTAAAAGGAAATGTCTAGGGGAGGGTGTAAAATAAAGGGAAAAAGGGTTATTTTACAAGGGAAAATGATATGAAATAAGGGAAAAGGTAAAATGAAGGGGAAAGGATATTTTTATTTGGAAGGAAGTTAGTAATATGAAATACACCAATTAATGATTTCCATGCCTTGTGAAAACTGCTTCTGCCTACCCATCATTTACCCTAACTTTTTTTCTTCATTTACTGGGTGCATTTGAGCTTGCAAACCCTTTATTTATTTTTCTTTCGTAAGAAAACTATCTAATTCTAACCTTATGACTTTCCAATGGCTCAGATTAAATTGTTGAGATCATTATTCTCTATCTAACTACTGATCTACCAAGATTAAACAATTTGACTAGATCTTTATTCTCTATCTATCAACATGAAATTTAAAGCATGAATGAATCAAGATTAAACTATTTCACCATCATGGATTGTGGCATTTTTGACAAGCTACACACAATCTTATTTTGCAAAGTAAAGTAAAAGGTAGTGGCATTTGAATTTGCATCACTTTCATAATCTATTTTTTATCTCTTTCTGGTGGGGTTTATACTTTATACTCTTTTTTAATCTTTTTCTTTTATTAGTCCTTAGATTTTTCTTTTAGGACTTCACCCTCTTTACATTTTTTATTTTTAATATGGGAAAACATTTTGCAGAAAGAAAAAGTATGTACAATATTACAAGACTAATCATAGTCAATTCAAAATTATGAATCCTATTATTATAGGACCCTAATCGTGGCTCCACATGGGGATGGCATTTCCTGGTGAAATGTCAAGAACTTTAAGATCGGTAGCCTTTGAAACTTTGACTGTGGCTTGCCTTGTAATTTCTTTTTTGTGATCTATTTTATTCATACATATGATGCTACACCTTTCAAAGCTTAGGGCCTTCTCTTCGAGCTTCAACCTCAAAAGGTAATCATCCAATCCAATCTAGACTTTGCAATGTTCTCTACAATGAGAAAATTAAAAAAATGAAATAATGTTAATATGGGGAAAAGTAATGCTTCAACATTCTACCATTGACTGCTCCACCTGGTAGACTTGTTCCATCTAACTGCTTCAAGAAAAACGCATTTTTACCTCTGTAACCATAAATGATGTAAGGGCCTTGCCATAGGAAATCAAATTTACCATTTTTACCTTTTTATTCTCTTATGGAATCCCATTTGAGTACTTTTTCACCTATGCATCAACTTTGGTTTCTTGTCAAAAATATTTTTGATTTTATCTTGGATCACTTGGGATTTGACATAGACTTCTTCCCTGGTTTTTTGCAAATGTATTGTCTGATTTATCGTCCTTTGGATATCATTGGATTCTACCTGCAGTTCATAGATCATCTTCAACACTGGTACTCCTAAAGAGGATGGAAAAACACCATCCATTCCATATACTAGTTGATAAGGAGATGTACTAATGGACTTTTTTGTAGTTAGTATGTCTGCCCATAAGACATTAAGCAACTTTTTGTTCCAGGTCTTCTTATTGTCTTCTAACAGTTTCTTGATGATGTTAACATGCCTTTTGTTTGAGGATTCTGCAAGTCCCTTACCTTGAGGGTAATAGGTCGTGGAATGGCCAAGGGTAATGTGGCATTAGTTACAAAAGTCTACCATTTTCTTGGATTTGAAGGCAGCAAGATTATTAGTGATGAGCTTTTGTGGGCATCCAAATCTAGAAAGGATGTTGTTCTCAAGGAATGAAATGATGATAGAATCTGTGGCTTGTTTAGAAGGGATGGCTTCTATCCATTTAGTAAAGTAATCAGTGGCTGTCAAAATACATTTATGTTGGGTTGAGGAGGGTGGGTGAATTTCCCCAATGAAGTCTAAACCCCATTGTTGAAAAGGCATTTCTAATGAGATAGGTTTGAGGGGTAATGGTTATAAGAGTTTTTTCTTGCCTTCAAATATTTGGCATTTGTGACAGGAGGTCACATATTTTTTGACACTTGCAAAAAGGGTGGGCTAGTAAAAACCTGCCCTTAAAATATTATCAATAATTGTTTTCCAGTATAGGTGTTCCCCACAATCCCTTGCATGAAATTCCTGCATGACTTTGCCAACTTCATCTTTTAATAAACAATTTAACAAAATGCCCCCATTATCTTTCAAAAGTAAAACATTGTCTAAGATACAATATTTCATTGCTTTCATCTTTAGGAATCTACTTTTAGTTCTAGATAAACCAGGAGGAGCTTGTAAGTTGAGTAAAAAGAAAATAATGTCTGGATACCAAGGTGAACCTATGAAAGTTTCACTGATTTGTGGAGTCGCCATATCTTCTTGATCATCTATAGAAGCAATGAAATTTATGTCTAAGGCTCGACAATTCTATTCAACCATGAGTTTGGCTAAATCTTGGCCTTTAATCAATTTTGTAGGGTTGATCTCAATGCCATTTTCTAGTATGGTGGCAATCCATTTTCCTCTTTTCCATCAGGCCCATTTTGAGTTAGAATGTCCTTTACAACTAATTTTGGAACACATGTTATTATGTGAGAGTATAAAATATATACTCTGAAATCCTTTATGGCTTTCACTAAAGCAAGAGCTTGTTTTTCCATTATATTATACTTTAGTGTAGCATCTCTCAAAGCTTTACTGAAAAAGGTGATGGGTTGTTCATAACCCTCATCATTCTTTTGCAACAAGACTGCTGCAATAGTGTGTTCTGAAGAAAATGAAAAAATTATGAAGCCTTTGCTGAAATTAGGACTTATGAGGAGAGGTGTTTTAGTAAGGGATTCTTTGATTGCTTCAAAAGATTGCTTAGCCTCTACTGTCCACTTAAGTGTTGAATCCTTTTTCAACATGTTATTCAAATATCTAATTAGTTCTGCTAAGTTAGAAATGAATCTTCTAAGAAAAATTATTTTACCTAAGAATGATTGCAATTCTTTAATATTCCTAGGATGATTGATGTTTAGGATTTCTTCTATTCTAGTTGGATCAATTCTAATGCCCTCTATTGAGATTATCTGTCCTATGATTTTTCCTTCTTCTAATCCAAAAAGTGATTTTTTAGAATTTAAGGATATGCCAAATTTTCTGCATTTTATGAATACTCTTCTTAGATGATCTAGATGTTCATTATCTAATTTGGAAAACACTATGATATCATCTATGTAAATTACTAAAAAGTCATGGATTTCTATTGCAAAAGCTATGTCCATTGCTCTTTGGAATTTTGCTCCAAAATTCATCAATCCAAAGGGCATTTTCAAATACATGATAGTGCCCCAGGGAGTGGTGAATGCAGTCTTTTCTTGATCTTCGGGTTGGACTAGGACTTGATTGTATCTAGAGAATCCATCACGTAATGAAATTATGGATGACCCTAATACCCTCTCGAGAATGTGGTCCATTTTAGGGAGGGGATAGCTATCCTTCAGTATTACTTTGTTCAAGTTTCTAAAATCAAGACAGAGTTTGATTTCTCTTGTTTTCTTTCTAGCAGGCACTAAATCAGAGACCCAATTAGATTATCTAATGGGTGCTATGATCTGAGCATTGTACATCCTTTTAACTTATTTCTCTATTAATGGTATAATAACAGGGTTAATTCTCCTTAGTTTCTGTTTAATGGGCTTCTGATCTTCTTTAATTGGGATCTTATGTTGGATAATGCTGGTATCGTAAGACTTGAGGCCTTCATAACTCTAGGCAAATATGTCTTGGAATTTTTTAAACAAGCTAATGTATTTCAGCTTTTCCTATGGGGGTAATGACTTAGATATCTTGATAAGCTTAGGATTTTCCTCTATCCCTATATTGCATTCCTCTATATCTAATCTTAGAGGCTCCATTTTAGGTTTTTGAGCTACATCATTGAAGTCAAAGATGTCTTCTAGAGGGGCTAATCCCTTAGGCAAAAAATTGTCTTTGAGGTTTAAAACTTTTGATTCATTGTTGATTAATTCCTCAATTTCTATTGTTTCTAGTTTATCTATTTCTAATTTAGTGAATTTAGTTGGTTCTAACTTATTTACATCATTTACATCTATTTCACTATTGATGGTATAATTTGATGTACAATCAGTGTCTATATTACCATTTCGAAATTCTCCTTTAAAATCACGAATTTGATTGTCATGTGAGAAAATTTGCTAATACTTTAAATTGTCAGGTATGGTTGGTCTATGCCTTACCTCAGTTGTGTATTGATGACTTGGTTGGAATGATAACCTGCATGTGCTGGCAAAAGTGGCTAAGTTATGAGCTTACATGTTTTTCTTTCTTGGAATGACAAGAAAGTCAGTTTCAAGGAAATAATTTATCAAGTCTAGTATAGTTTCTCTGTAGCAGCTAAGTATAGGGTTATTGGTAGCATACTCTCCCTTGACTTGTTTTATAATGAGTTCTGAGTCTCCCATGATGGAAACTCTTTTAGATCCAAGTTTTCTTATGATCTGAAGGCCTAGCACCAATGCTTCGTATTCTACCATGTTGTTAGTGCATTTGAAGTTTAGTCCGAAGGCATGTCCTTCTGAAGTATCGTTTTCTAAATTATAGATCCATACTCCAGCTCCTCCTCCTCCTAATTTATTCACAGAGCCATCAAAATCTAAATGCCATAGAGACTCATGTGTTATGTTTTCGCTATCAAGTTCTTTGTGTTTTTCTTCTAAAGTTGTGATTTCATCTTTGCCATTGTCTGAATTATACAAGATAAATGAGTCCAGATCATAATGCATGGAATAAATAGGGTAATTCTGTGGTCTTTCTGCACTACTTACCATGTATTGCATCAAGGTTTCTCTGTAAATCTTTCTTTGTTGTCCAAATACAGAAATGGGAGCATATGACATGTCTAATTACAGAGATCCTTGTAATTTTTCTCCCCATGAGTGAGATAACAACATACCATATTTAGGTGGAATATCAACAACTACTATGTCCATAATAATACTTTTTGCTGGGCATTGGACTAGAGTTACACACAGATATTTTATCAAGCCTAGGCATTTGACTCGACTAGAATCAAAGGAAAACAGGTCCTTGTAGGGTCTAGTGATGTCTAAGTTTAATATTTCCATGACTGCTTTAGGCATTAGGTTATGAGATGCTCCTGAATCTAACGTGGCATTATGTAGGATTTTATCATGAACATTTAAGCTATTGTAGAATGGAGGAATGCCCCATTGTTGATGTTTTCCATTCACTTCTGGACCAAATAATAACTTAGGTTGATCATCATTAAGGTTTACAACATCTTCACCTTCACCTATGTCAAGTTTTTCAGTAATTTGTGCTTTGTATGATTCATTTTTCACCAGCTCTGTTAAAGGAACTAGTATTTTCAATTTGGCTATTTCAATTTTGATATTGAATGGCATTTGAGTTTTGCCTAGTTGAATGATTTCAACTTTAGCAATTTCGGTTTGTGTGTTTTTGTCTTCTTTACCAATACTTGGTAATTCAGTTTGTGTATCAACTGTTTTGCTTTCAATTTTCTTGTTTGGAATAGTTTGAGTAGCAGTTGAAGTTTGAGTTTCAGCTGAAGTTATGTCTACAATTTTTGGGCTAGAAGCCTCCTGATTTCCTCTAGGTAGAATTTGTGGAACTTTGGTCATAGGAGCTTCTGCTATTTTCTTAGTTTGGGTTTGGACTGATTTCTTAGCAGGAACTTCTATGTTCTTTTTTATTCTAAGGCTATATTGTTTATGAACTTCATAGATTGTAGATTCATAGCCTTGTTTGTAGTCAAAGGACTCTCCAGATTCTAATTGTAATTACTATAACATGTACAATTCCTGTTCTTCCTGAGTAAGAAAAATGGTATCCTCACTGTTTACTCCCATCAAGTTTATTTGGGTGTCCTGGTCTTCTTCATGTTGTCGTGACCTTTTAGCATAATTTTCCTGGAAAGGTGGCCTAACCTGTTGATCGGGTGTACCTTCTCTTGATTTTCCAGTATTCGGATTTTTCCTAAAGTTAGGATTTCTGATTTGAGGTCCTTGTTGATTTTCCCACTGAGGTTTTCTTTCCATAATCTCTAATCTATCCATTAGCTTTTCTAAACTTTTATCTAAACTATCTATCTTAACACTTGAAGTGGATGGTTCTTCCTTAATGGTAACTCTCCTCTCATTCCTCATTCTAGCTCTTTTCGCCAACAAGTTAGCTTCTACACTGATTGCATCACTCTGCATCTGTTCTAAAGTTGGAGGGTTTCTTTCTCTTGATTGATAGGACATGTCAGCATCAAAACCATCTAGAAACTTAATCAGGGCCAAGTTTGGTGGAGGTCTGATATTTACTGGAATTTCATTGTAGATGTTGTTAAACCTAGTACAATAATATTGAACAGATTCACTAGGAGATCTCCTAATGTTCTCATATTCAGATAATATTTGGAGAGGGTTTTTCTTTCATTCCCACCTATTTATGAATAATTTGTGGAAAGAAGCTAGATTAGCAATATGGTTAGGAGGTAAAGATTTAAACCATTTTTTAACATCTCCTGCTAGTGTTTGTGCAAATAATCTCATTTGTACATTAGCCTCATCAACTTCATGCAACTCAAAATAATCTGTGATTTTATTTACATGTTGTTGAGTAGTATACCGACCAGTAACATCAAACTGCAAAATTTTAATTTGGTAATCTTGTGGCATAGTATGTAAATGAGCTTATAAGGCCAAAGGTGCATATCTGTCTTCCATGGCTACAATTTTAGCTTGATTTGGAGGTGAAGTAGTGTTGCTTGAAGATGAACTTGAGAAATTAGGCTAGAGAGGAAGTTTAGGTATGAATGGCTTTGTGGAATGAACTGTGGTGGATATTATAGGTGAGGTGGTACTGAATGAGGTTGTATTTATAATTTTTGAAAATACTGTAGAGTGTTCAGGGGTAGCAACAGTTAGGGAAACTAATTCAACTGACTGTTGAAAATAGGCTTCGTCTATATACCTTATCAAAGTGGAGGTTAACTAATCAAATTTGTCAAAAGTATCCAGAACATGTTGATCTAAATCAGGATGTATAGTATCCTTCTTTGATTCAATAAATTGAATAAAATTGGGATCTATTACAGTATCACAAACTGAATTTTCAGATTTGGTACGAAACAAGAATGCTCAAATGATAAGTCAAATTTAATATCCTCTAAGCTTGCTAACTCTTTAGGAAGTGAATTTGATTTGTTTAACTGATTAACCCTTCCTTGACTCTCTAGTTTTTTAGGTTTTCTTAAAATTATGCCAAGATCATTAACAATTGTAGCAGGATGTGGATCAGGATGAGCCTTAGTATAATATTTTCTTCTAGAAGCCAGAATTTTAATTTATAAGGATGATCTGGAGCAACCCTTTGCAACCTTAGGATGAAAAATAAGGAAAAATTGTCTCCTTTAAGATTGATTTTAACTAGGGACTGAATTCCCCAGTATGGTCACCACTATGTTAGCACTCCAAAATTTCCAAGGGTTGTTCAATGTGTTAAAAAGAAATATCAGAGGAAACTACAAACCTACTTTGGAGCTTAGGATATAGCCTTCCTAAACTCAGAGAGGGCTCTCTCTATATGATTTAACTTTGTTTATTTTAATGGATTTTAGGCTAGTTATGTAAGCTTAATTGGGTTGATTTTGATTGTGTTGGTGGAATTAGTGCCTTATAGGAATAGGTTCTTTTCCATTTTCCATTGGGATATGGAGTCAATAAGGCTTTGAATACATAATAACAACAAATTATAGAGAAAATGTTACAGGGCAAGATAAGTGAGAAATAGCAAATCTCGAGGCTGGATGGTGAAATGACTTTTCAATTGGGATCAAGGAGCAATTAAGAATTCCTTAAACTAGACAATGAAGAAGGATGAAGAGAATCAATCAGGATTAGAGGGAAATTAAGAGTTCTCTAAACCAGATATCAGAAGAAAACATAGAAATGTATAATAATAAAAGCAGAGTGTAATATTTAAGCAAATTCTATAGTAACATCCCTATTATAACATTTAGAATTAGAACACATATGAATTTATGGAATACTTAGAAAAGAACATGAACAAATGGAATTTGTACTTCACTGAGATAGCTCAACACATGAATCCTGTAAATAAGTTTATTTATAACTTGTCCTGTCTGTCCACTGGAATTTTGGTACAATAACCCTTAGGTAATAGATCAGCCAGCTACAACCATATTCAAAAAGCCATGCACAATACTTAAAATTATGAAGTATTTATACAAAAAATTATTAAAAAATATCCTAAACTGATTTATGAATTATTCAAGGAAAAACAAATATCTTCATGCAAGAATATAGAGACACTTAGGAGACTAAAGGCTAGCTGTCCTTGCTTTTATTGATTTTGCTATTTGTTGTTTTGATCTTTTGCTCCTTTCTCTCTTTTTCTTATCATAGTCTTCACGCTTCATCAATCTGTCATTGATAACCAAAAGATTTGGCAGGCCTTTCTACCTCAAAACATCAAATTTCACCATAAATCTGGTTATTGCAAGCTCCATGTTTTGACACTTGTCTTCAAGTTGTACCATCAAGTTCCTCCTAGAAATTACCTTTCTCACTTCTAGAATTGTTTCAGTCCTGTCACTTATGCCAATCTCTTCCAATTCCTGTTTGTTCTTGGAATTAAGAAACTTAATGATTTCATTGGCCTCCTCTGGCTTCTTATCGAATTCTTCCTTAAATTTTTGAATAGGTTCAGTTTCTTCCTTGATTAAATTCTTCTGCTCAAAGATGACTTGGATGGATGGCCAAATATCATTAACAGAGTTAATGGTATTGGCCCATAGTTTTTGCTTTGCTTGGGCAAGTTATTATTTCAATGTCAATTCTTTCAGTAACTTTTGTATTCTCTCAGTCAATCTGTTTGACTTCTGTGTTTCATTTTTATGCATGTTTTGTACCAATTTCTTTTCATCTTCGAGACTTTTTACTTGAATTTAAGTCTATTTATTTCATTTGTTTGGGTGGACATATCATACATAGCTTTGATTAATTTACCTGCTTCATCACTAGGATGAGCTGCTGCTGTAGATGATTCTGTAACTGATGTAGTGGGAAGTGTTGTAGCTACTCAAACTGTTGTGGCCGCTGAAGCTGCTAAAGTATAAGGAACTACTGTAGTAACTATAGGAATATCAGTGATAGGGATTGATTCCATGTTGGCCTTTTTCTCCTGCACTAACCTATCCATCTCATTTTCCATTTCTTTTAATTGAGCAATTAACTGAAGAATGAGGTTCATGATCTCATCTTTTTGGTTTTGATTCTCTAGAATTTCCTTGGTCTGTGAATGTTCAGTAGGAGGAAATTTTAGCTGCTTCTTCAATGTAACAATGTATGCATTCTTTTTCTTAATGAGTTCCTCTGCACCTTTGACATTCTTTGGATCATATCCCACTTCAATAACCAAATCTTCAAGGGATTTAATTTTGTTATCTTTAGCCTATGAGGATGATTTTTCTAGTTTCAATTGTACTTTTACATTTTCCAAAGGAGTGTGAAGCTTTTGGACACTCATAGCTTTGCTGGTCACGAGAGAATATAACATTTCACCAGCTTGCTTATGAAACTCAATTTGATCTATAGGATGCACATCTTTGGCAGAATTCTCATAATCTATATTTTTGTAATCTATTGATGACTTAGGATGCTATACTGTGGGCTGCAAAAAGGTCATATGCATTTTTCCTGTCTCATAATCAAATGCAGAAAGTAATCTGTTTTGGCTGCTAGGAGTCTGATTCAAGTACTGTGAATATATTTTAGCTTTTATTTCTTCATTTTTGGCCTTAATATCTTTGTATCTTTCTTTGATGTATATTTCTTTGTCCATTGGTTTACTTGAAGAAGAGACTTCAACATTATGCTACTTCTTGATGATCTGAGCACTAGAAGTTGAAGGCTGATGAGTTTCCTTTGAAACGGATGGAACTGCATTTTCTTTAATTACAACGTCTGTATCAATGATCATTGTGTCAATTACTTCTTCTTTCTCATTTATTGGATTCAGATTTGTTCTTTTTCTATACATAATTTCAAATTTGTTATATGTTGTATCTTTGTTTGAGAAAGAACCTTCTTCTCTAGTCCTTTTTGCATTTCTGTCCTGTAGGGATGGAGTATGTAGAATGGAACTAGTATCCATCTGCGTCTCCATATCCAGTAAGGTGTTTTCCAACCACTCTGATTGGTTGGCATATCTTTCAATCTCTGGCTTGGACTCATGCATAAAAGGGCTCAATTTAAACTTGAGTCTCAGTTTTTTTATGACACCCAAAGGATCATACTACCATTTGAAACTATCACTGAACTTCATTTCCTGTAAACATCTTTCTTCTTCCTCTCCAACATCCCTATTATTGCAGATAAAAGGACCAAGATGGTTCTTGATTTTAAACTGTGTTTTCTTCTCGTCTGATAGAAAATTAACATCATCTGAATTTAGGATCTACTTGATATATTCTAGTGCAAATATCCTCATGGGGAGATATTTGGGCAGCTTATATGGAGTGAGTTGACCTCCATACACCCTAATTTCAGTGTAGTTTTGGTATAAATACCAGTCTCCTGTTCTAATGTGTTTTGACAACTGTAAAACTTTCTTTATTTCATCACTGACCCTGGGTTGATTGCTACTACTTCTCATGTTAACAATTGGGTGAACAAATGAATCAATGAAATCCTTGTAGCTGAAATTAGTGGAATATTTTCGGATTATGGGTGTCCAAAAGATAACAGATCTAGGATTTCCCTTAGTGTCCACTTTTTGGATGTTAAATGTAAACCTTTCTGATGGAACAATACTTAAGAGTATATGATTACTCTTTCATCTAGCAATCTGATCAATTGATCGTGGATTATGTCTGCTAAGAATTGGGCAAAATTCAAAACTATAGATGGAGGGTTGCCAGGGAAAAAAATAGAAAGGAAACCAAGTATAGGTTCTTCTACATGTTCATCAGTAGTATATCCTAGAATACAGGACAACATGGTTACAATCTGTCTGGTTCTCTCAGAGAAAATGGTGGCAGAATATGGAGGGAAATCTATAGGAACTTGAGTTTTTTCTAGGAGGAAAGTCTGAAAAATTTGGGATCTCTTGGGAAGGTCGATCTTCAAGTACATATCAATTAGGTTTTCAATGGAAAATGGGACTTCATTAGGCTTTGGATGGATTTGCAATATTTCATTTATTCATCTTGCAGTGATTGTGAACAAAATTTGTTGGTTAGGAGAGACTATGGCTCTTTGACTTGGGAATAGCAGATTTGGCATAGGTGGATGATTTCAGGGAACTGGTATACCTGTGGGAACAAGTATTTGGGTAAATTTGACTCCCATATCTAAATATCATCATTTTGGTTGAGGAATTTATCTTTGTTGTAGCAGTGGAGTTTTAACAGATTGTCAAGGGAGGTTGTGTCTTTGATCTGGAAATCTCTATCAGCCAATGGGAGGTGGTCAATACCTAGGTGAGGATTTTGCAGGGGTTTTGCATTTAGAATGCTTTGGGAAGCTATAGATTTGTTTATTTTATTCAATTTATCACTATCTGGCATAGAAGTAGGCTTAGGACCTCTGGAATAGTGTGAAAAGATGAATACAATCTTTAAAAAGGGTTTTAGATGCAATAGTGGCTTTCTTTAGGTTGGTAAGGCTTTTAAATTGGTTCAATTAATTAACCTATTAGAAATGTTGTGCAAAGCTTAAGTAGAGGCCTTCGGCACTTCAAGAATGCCTGGAAAATGAAGCTTTGGTATGCAGAATGGTTCTCTGGGGCGCAACGAAGGCTTGCTGAGGCTTCAATGGTCTTTATACTGCTTCAAATTAGAGTTGGCAGTGTCTTGTGGTAGTAAAAGTTCGAATTCTAGTTGTAAATGGCTAAAAATAGTTCAACGGATATTTGGCTCTTTAGAATAGGTCAACAAAGGTTCTTTTCTGTAATACTTAACAAAATAATAATGAAAAGATTGGACAGGGTGGCTTCTTTTGTTTTTAACCAACAATGGTTAATCTTTGGGCGCGAGGTTAAATTTAAATAGTAGGGCGGTTTCATCTGACGTGAGGAGGCAGTAAGGTGGTTTATCGCATGCTTAAAAGTGGTATGGTGGTATTATTTTGGAGGATGCGATATAACATGTGGCTGCCACGTAGAAAAAAGGCGGGTTGGGAAAAAAATCTTATCTCGCATACTTTTGTGATGTTAAAAGTTAGACGTCGGAGCATGCGATATGGAATGTGGGCCATTGGATCTCGAGGTGGGTGATCGGAGGGTTATCGGGTGGCGGAGTTGTGAGGGATGAGTCGAGGTGTGGGGTCGGGTTAGTTAAAATGTAATGTATTTAATTAAAAAGTAAGTACGAGAATTAATATATGCGATGAGGATTAATAAAATGTGGGACCCAAGAAGATATTACAACGGGGGTTTTAATAAAATAAACTATAGTTTATCAAATGAAAAATGGGGTTAATGAAATTGTATGCAAGGAAAAAATACACTAGGGATATGAGTTAAAAGGGTATCGGGGAGGGTTTTTCAATGGGGTCCGATACATTTTAATTATTTAAACTTAGGATTAGGGGGTTTAGTGGGTAAAAATGAAAAAAAGGGAAATTGATAAGGGGAGAATTATTTTTAAAAGAAAATGTCTAGGGGAGGGTGTAAAATAAAGGGAAAAAGGGTCATTTTACAAGGGAAAATGATATGAAATAAGGGAAAGGTAAAATTAAGGGGAAGAGATATTTTTACAAGGGGTAAATGAGTTTGGAAGGAAGTTAGTAATATGAAATAAACCAATTAATGCTTTCCATGCCTTGTGAAAACTGCTTCTGCCTACCCATCATTTGCCCTAACATTTTTTCTTCATTTACTGGGTGAATTTGAGCTTGCTGACCCTTTATTTCTTTTTCTTTTGTAAGCAAACTATCTAATTCTAACCTTATGACTTTCCAATGGCTTAGATTAAACTGTTGAGCTCATTATTATTCTCTACCTAACTACTAATCTGCCAATATTAAACAGTTTGGCTAGATATTTATTCTCTATCTATCAGCATGAAATTTAAAGCATGAAATAATCAAGATTAAACTATTTGACCATCATGGATTGTGGCATTTTTGACAAGCTGCACACAATCTTATTTTGCAAAGTAAAGAAAAAAGTAGTGGCATTTGAATTTGCATCACTTTCAGAATTTATTTTTTATCTCTTTTTGGTGGGGTTTATACTTTATACTCTATTTTTATCTTTTTCTTTTATTAGTCCTTTGATTTTTCTTTTAAGACTTTACCCTCTTTACATTTTTATTTTAATATGGGAAAACATTTTGCAGAAAGCAAAAGTATGTACAATATTACAAGACTAGTCATAGTCAATTCAAAATTATGAATCCTATTATTATAGGACCCTAACACACCCAACATGACTTGATGACAAGATGCCTCAAACCATTAAGACAACATATGCTCAATATGACTGACTGACGGTGTGAGTGACATGTGTGACACTTGTGATCGATCATTGAACAATTGCGACAACGCTTGCACGACAGTGCATACAACTTTGTGTGTGAGTGCAACGGATGTTCACATAGCGAATACAACATGTACACACGAAGTGAGGACCTTGTGCATGACCATAACATGGCTGCAAGTGTGGCATTGAGGCCAACATGCAAAAAGTTTTCCATTGAACGGTCAAGTAAGGGGGGTGAAAAGACTCACACGAGCCCACGGGGTGAGCCCGAATGCTTGCAAACATCAAGTAAAAATCCAAGGGAGGCTCCGAAATTGGATGCAGGCCAAAATTTTGGAGGGTGTTACAGCCGATACAACACACTCATACAAACTAAGAAGAAAATAACTACTCTAATACAAGTTTTTTATGTTTCAATATCAATTTACATAAATAGTCTATACAAATACTAAAAATTATATGCTATATCATTGCACTATGATAAATTTGTGTATAATAAGGTTCAACGATAGAACAAATTTGTTTGTATTTATGCAAAGAGATGAGAGACCATTTTGGCACCATATACTCAATGAGGTACACTTCCTGCTTAGTAAAGACTCGTTGCTTAGCAACCGATCTTGTTTATAATCTAAAAAGACATGGATTAGGCTTTGCACTAAGTAATACATTTGCAAATTTTCCTTGTAAACTTGTTAATGAAGTATTTCATTACAAAATATGTATCCACCAAAAGACTATTATCATAACACATTCGTTCACTATCAAATTACTTTATGATCTTTAGGATCCACTACATAATCTTCATTAACTTATTTGTCAATTCTTTGATTCAATATTATGATACTTTACTTTTATAATTAAAATTAAAATTAATAGAATATTTGCCAATATTAAAACAATAAAAATATTTTATACTCATAAAAACTAAACATAATAAATAAAATTTGTGGTCATGCAAAGTGCTCATAATTCAACAATGCTTTTTAGCTGAAGATTTTAAAATTCTTATCCATAGCAATCTCTTGTATCTTTTGGAAAGACACCAACATTTTTCATCACCAAGTTGGCCCCTTAACCTAACAACAATCCTCAAATTTCCCCTTTTTATATATTTTCCATGGTTAACTATATTTATAATGACCCCCAATAAAACAATATTAGAACAATATAAATTATAGGCAAAGAATTACAAATTTGTTTTCTCATTGTTTATTTGAAGAGATTTCAAATATGTAGAGAATTCAAACTAGTTAATTTGAAGGGGATAAATCAATGTTGAAATTTGATTTTCAAAACATTATATAATTGTCGTCTTATATATTTGGAATTAAATATGATTTATATGGATGTTGATATTTTAACAAATTTTGAATATGTGAGCTTTAACAATTATAAATTTTATTAATAATGTCAAAGGATTGTATTTTTTAAATAATTGTATGGAAATTATGGTTGGAATTGCATTGTGTGAACAATGATTCATTGCTATTGTCCCAATTTCGACATATGTCAAAGGCAACAACTAAAATATGTTTTTCAATAGTTCAAAAAAAACTCTGAAACAAAAACCATTTATGTTATTAATGTGAAAAAAGGATCAAAATTCACACCCAAATGTATTGGTACAAGCACGTTAGTGTTGCATTTAAAATGGGCCAGGAAGGAAAGCATTTGCATAAATCAAGAAATTCACAATTTTTTTTCCATCATTTGAATGATTGAGTTGTTGATCTTCACTTGTAAATGGATTAAAGACAATTTAATAAATCACTTTTGTTTAAGTAAAAAGGCCCATAGAAGATACTAACCATGCAAATTGAGAACATGATGTAAGACAAACCATGCAAATTGAGAACATGATGTAAGACAAACTAATAGTTGATGTAAAGTTTAATATAATTTACATAATGATAGTGGTTTATATAGTCTATCCAACAAAAAAAAATATAATTGATGATTACTTAATTGGTTATGAGATGGATACATTCATTAACAATGAATTGATGAAGACAAGTTTTATCAAAGATAAATCACAAACCTAATATTTCAAAGTCCAAAGTGATACAAAAAGAGGTATATGTTGATGTTATTAGCTCGAACAGGTGCTTTTGCATATGCTTGGTGTCTTAGCATGTAGAAGATGTTTGATTGCCTTTTTAGGTGCTTGCTTGAGGGTTGTAAGTGTTAAGATTATGTCTTTCCTAAATCTAACTTAAGAAAAGAACATTAACTAATTTAACTGATTAATATTGGTTGTTGGGCTAAGTTTATAAGGAAAAATAATTTAACTATTTAAGTGACTTAGATCTAATCTCTACCATTAATCTAAGTGGGTTAGGAATTAATACTAGTCGTCTATCACTTTGGATATTGAGGGCTAGGGATTTAGTTCAAGATGAAATTATAAATTCAATCTAAGGGAGCGTTGAAGACACATTATAATTAAGAGAGTGATTTTCTCAAGGAGTGAGAGACTCAGTTGCCGAGGAGATTAAGAAAGTGTGCGGCAAGGATTTTCCAAAAGGATAATTTATGAGGTTTGAGTTTGAGGAGTGAGTTAAGACTTATAATAAAGTAGAGATTGATATTTTGTGCAAGCTTAAACTCGGAGAGAGAGGTCGGGATTACCAACTAGCCATGTGGAAAGGAGGAGACCAAAACTTCAACCAAGAGGTTGGAATTATTCCATAGTGTAGTCATACAATGGAGGCCATATTATTATAGGTGGGAGGTTGATATTTTCAAGGGATAGATAATCTTCCATAATGGTCAATTTCCTTGGACTGCAAATCTAGTGAGCCATTTCTAGGTTCAAATATTTGTTGTAATATTTGTGTATTTCTTTGTGGGTCGGGCCTTAAATTTTCCTAATTAGTAAAAGTGAAGGGATATTTTTGAGAAAAAAATCTTTGTTTTTCTTGTGGTGATTTTCATATTTATTTCCACTGCAATTTATTTTTGAGAAGTTAAAAAAATCAGTGAATTTATTTTCTAGAAATTTTAAAATTTATTTGAGCATAAATAATATTTTGGGTATAAAGTAATTGTTAAGGTAAAAGTAATTCAGACATAGTGTTAAAATTTATCATGGTATCAAAGCACTATAAAATCTATGGGGAAGATCATGCAATTACAAGGATTTACAACAACAAATTTGATTTTCTAGGGGTATATTTTATGGGGTTTCTAGATATTTGATTTGGGGTTTGCAAGGATGGCTGCAACAAGTTTGAGATATGAAGACCAATTGGAGGGGGAATCCAACTACAGTCTCTATTAGGAGAAGATAGTGTTAGAACTAATGGAGAATGGGATTTGGGAGTTTGAAAATATCACTCCTACTCCTAGTGATGCTACACAATTGGCTATCTTTCAACTAAAATATCTAACGATGAGGATGATTATTCTTGATGGACAGAATGATCATGTGATTTTTCATCTCTGAGGGAAGAATATGACCAAGGAAATGTGGGAGGATTTGAACAAAATTTATCATAGCAACAATGTAAATAGAAAAATTATGTTGAGGAAGAGGTTAAGAAACACCAAGATGACCAAGTCATATAGCAATACTTCATATCTCACTAGGATGACATATGTTCAAGATGAGTTGGATGTAGTTGGGGAGAAAGTGACAGATGAGGAGATGGCAAGGAAAACCTTGAATGAATTTTATAATCCCCAGGCATCCTTCATCAAAGGGATCATAGCACATAAGAATATCCCTAACTAGGACAGGTTATGGGATGCTTCATACAGGAGGAGACTCGAGAAAAGTCACTTCAGGGGGAGCCAGTGGAAGGTTGATGATGAGTGTTGATTTTTAGGGAATCCTCTAAATTTATAACTACTTATTATGATTTTCATTAGATTAATATTTTTATTGTGATATTTTCCATCATAAAGAAATTACATAGAAGATCTCAACAGTAAGACAAAAGTACCATAAGAATCATAAAGGGACAAACACACAATAACACAAGTATTTACGCTAGGAAAACCAACAATCTTTTCCTTAGAGAAATTTTTCAGTTCAACAAGAGACATGCATAGACATCATAGTCATTATAAGGTTAATTTGACCAAAAAAATAAGCTATATCAAACCTGGTCCATCTGCCTCCTAGTCAAGTCAACTAACTGCACAATAACTTTGGTCTAGTCTGCTTCTGCTAGAGCATAATTTTGGCCTCATACTTTTCCCTAGACAAACTTGATCATGCTTCCTTCTAATCCACAAAAATACAGTCTTTCCACAGAGATATGATACCCCAAAGATACAATTATTTCATAGAGTATATCCTCAGAAATTTGGTCCTTCAATTAGCTTTAGAATCATCCAATAACCTACTTGAGATTTGTCTTGTCTCTCCCTTAAATCTATCTTCTTTTTTCCTCAGAAATTCCAACCTTACTTCCACATAAAATATCCAAGTTTTGTGTCAAATGTGGGAGGACGAGTGTCCTTATATAGTCATCTATTATTTCAAATGGGTGCCATCATAGGTTGGGGCTGACTTAACTAGGAGGACGATCGACTTGGCTTCTTAGAGACAAAAATTAAAATGATACAAAATTAAATTTTCTTCTTTTAAAAACCGACATGAAGAACATGTCAAATATTTTCTCTTTTGACAATGGCATGAATAACATGCTTTATAACTACATCAATGACAAAAATAATAATTATGAAGACTAACCATAGATACAAAATTCAACATTCCCTCTTAGCGAGGGAGGTATTCATAATGATTATCTAGATGCTCTCATGTTGAAAATTTCCTCTAAGAAAACGTTATAACAAATCCAAGTACCATAACCGGGTCAAAAATTTTGATACAGGGTAATACAAGTTACCATAATCATGTAAAAAATTGTGACACATGGTACATCAATAGCATTAACCAATTACCATAATGTGGTCAAACATATTAGACACATGGTAAATTAGCAACATCAACATGTTACCATAATTTGGGTCAGTACCTTAGACCAATGGTATATCCTCACCATAATTCAGGTTGATAATTCAGACACATGGTACATCCTCTCCATAATTCGGGCCATTACTTTAGACCTATGGTATATCCTCACCATAATTTGGGTTCGTACTTTAGACACATGGTGCATCATTTAACATTAACTAGTGACCATAATTCTGGTCCATCTAACACCTGGTATACAATATAGTCTTGGTTCACCATCATTCTGGTAGGAACCTGACACATGGTGAATCTCCAAATGCCACACTCTATCTGAGTAGTTCTAGGTCTAATGATATATGATCTTGATGCTGAAAGGACACATTCTATTTAAGTAATTCGAGGCCTTTAGGACCATTCTTCCTAATTTTGGTCAATATACTTTACGGAGGAAGAATGATTATTCTCTACTAGACCATTTTCCCTAACTTTTGTCATATGACATAGGGATAATGTCATCCCATGATCTTATCTCATTAGCACTTCCTCAATGAGAGAGGCATTCTCAACAAGTCCAAGCTTGTCCCCGAAGTATGAAAACTTCACTCTTGTAAGAATATTAGCAATCTGCTCATCAATGGAGACATACTGGAGCCATACTACTTCCTTCTATACCAAATCTCATTATGCTCCTACTTTTCATCAAGACAATACTATAAGTAGCATTTGAAGCTATACTGCTTCTCAACTTACTAATCCAGTTGCAATATATATGACCATTGTAATAGTAAGTGTGATAGATGCCTGCTTCCTTTTTATCCAAGAAGTCATATCAAATCCCAAACTAAAGCAATATCCTGAATACTTTGTCTTTAGCACTCTCTTCCCGATCTGAATCTACAACTACACTTCATTATTTACTCAAATCATAACTGAATTTTCCTTGACCAACTGTACCATGTTGGTACTCCAATGCATGCTGGGAAACACATCTTGGATCATAAAACTTATCAACTTCCTTTCATTGTGTCCATCATCACAACTGCTTTCCTATCACCTTGACTGGGTTCTCCCTCTCATACTGAAACATATCCTATTGTGGTAGTTCACCTGTTCCCTTTGCCATTATTGTCTTTTAACATATAATTTATCTAGTTTGACAGTGTCAATTAAAGTCCATCATCTCAAACTAATAGGTCAACTCCCTCTAAAGCTAAAACAAGGATTTTTTACTTCTCCCTTTGTGACACGAGTCCTTGTTATTTTATGAGTGGCAAATAAGATATGATCAATCTTGATCCATCAATTCACTCCCATGCTCAACGTGTATGTGTACAAAGCTTTCTTCAATCATGAGACTTCTTCTCATTCACCTCAAATCCCTGAGGTGGATCTATGTGCACTCCTTCCTCAATGAGAGAAACAATCTCTCCATTCACTTGGTGCAATTTTCAAAGCAATGATAATAGTTCTAACATAAGTGTACTTGACAACTAGAGAAAAACTTTTGTCATGATCCTCTTCCTCTTTCTGGGAGAACCTCCTATTCTCAATTTTGGTTTGTACTTTTCTATGCTACCATTTGCTACATGCCATATCTTGTAGATTCATTTGGAAGCTAACACTGACTTATCTTTAGCACAATCTCGATGTACTTCAAACTTGTTGATCTTCTTATTCCCTATGAGCTCATATCTCATCTAGTACAAACCACGTTTCTAGAAATCCCTCTTGTCACATGCTTTTCTTCATTCTTCCACTTCTTTTATCTTCTGTGAGAGCCTTTCCAACCTTCAACACATACCTGCAATCCTCACTATGAGAAAATGGAAGAATAGTTACTACCAAAGAAAGGATACAAAGTTAAGAGACCAACTCATAGTAAAACAACAATAATAATAAATGAATATGGATTCAGATACTTACCTTTTGAGAATCATATAGAATGGAAAATCCCTCTTGATCTTAGCATTCTTGTATTCATCTTGCAACTTTTTCATCCTTGTCCACATCATCATCATGATGTCATTCATTCCTTGCATGAGACAGGGTTTTCTTATTTCAACTTATTCATCAACCTTATGGTTTTCTCCATAAACCCTAGGATTCCATTATCCTTCAAATTAGCCAAGGGTTTACACACCCTAGTTTTACAATACTCATTTTACACCAACAAAATTTGCAATGTGTATATCCAATTATCCAAAACCAATAGAGTCATTCCACAATAATTCTTGATTGTTGATTTTAACATTACTAGCATTTCAGCTAAATAGTGAATTTGACTTTTTCAACCCAAGAGCCTCTAGTAGTTTAGTTCTAGGGTTTTCCCCATAAACTGTGGAACTAAGTTATTATAAATTATATGGACAAGTTTTAGAACCCCCCCAAATTTATATGTATAATAAATGGGTGAATCTCCATGGTATATAGGAAAAATGGAAGGCGATTTTATCAATAATATAATATGTATATATAATTTTTTGGCCAATCTCTCACCAGGCATGACGAAGTTATTATAAGTCATCAAGTAACTTTCGAAGGAAATGACAGTTAGTATTAGTCCAATTCACAACTGAAGATGTGCCACAAATACGAGGCAGCATCTCCTCCAAATCACAAAAGTGCTCCAGGTTAAAATGTAGCATTATTGGAAGCTTAATGCTCGACTGGGTGTTATTGAACCCAAACATTTTTCCAATCTTCACTAAAAGCTTAAAGATAGCTTCTCTAAGTTCTACATGACTTTACTATGCTTTTGAAGTGGGGGCACATGCAGCCTCTCCAAGTGAATAGTCTTAAACTAAGTGAAGATAAGGCCGATAGATCATTCAGTGTGGATCTCTTTAACCCATAATTGAATACTATGTCTCTCTTGAACCCATAATTGAATACTATTAGAACTTTCAAATTTTTCATGGAACTCAAAAATGTTGGAAGAAAGTATTTGCTTCCAGAAAAGAGTAAAACTAAAGCCTCTGCTTGAGGACAATTAATGTCACACCACTAACACTTCTCCATGGAATATGTATAGGTAAACCACATATGTAGAATTCCATTAGAATGTTGTTTTTATTGAATACACAAATGAAATCATTGCATTTCTTTAAAATATTTTTTGAAATCAAAATTACCCAAATTACATATTGATAACCTAGTGGGTGTAGGATAAAATTCACCCATGTCATTCAGAAAACATGAGAAAAAACCGAATACTATATATAAAACAAATAAAAATTCAAATTCATCACTTCCAGGGATCTCTTAACCACCCTACCAATACATAAGTATGTTCCTGTTTGCAGTTAGAGAAATTACCCAAATTACAATCTGTTTACTCCAACATATGTTGGAAAGTTATAGAAGGATGACTAGTGCAATCAATCCATTCCTTTTAGCCCTGGATTTGTTTCAGTTTATACAAATATACTTGTCCAATGTCTATGCTTTAACCATTCACCTTAAGATGTTTTTACAATATAATTTCCTAAGTCTATTTAATATCTTCATTATCGTAAAAACCAACTAAGATGATAGAATTTCCCCTTTAAATAGTCTATGCTCAAATGAATACCATGGGTTATCATAAACTGGTAGACCCAGAATTAAGATGGATCTAAGATGATAGAATTTCCCCTTTAAATAGTCTATGCTCAAATGAATAACATGGTACTATCAATACCATGGGTTATCATAAACCTGGAGCTTAAAAATTACTATTAGTAATTTATAAAAATTAGTAGAATTAATAGTTGATTTTTATTTTATTTTTTATTTTAACCAAGCTAAAATGTTTAACCTACATTAAATTACAACAT
>APFE030652923.1:114620-142891 GCA_000404065.3 Pinus taeda
AACCCTAGACCTAATGCCTAGTGACCAAATTTTGTTTGAAGACTCACTGAAATGACAAAATTTGACCTTGACACTCTAAGACCACTTTGTAAGAGCATATTTGATCACTGGAGGAAGGCTGGAAAGACTGACACTAACAGTGGCTACATGCCTCTCAACTATGTTACAATGAGGTTGAAAGGCCTATTTATTATTTAGAAACAATATAAAACCCTAAACATCCAGAAACATAACCCAAGTAGATGAAGCACCAAACTATGGGCCCTCTTTGGGTAAATTGGTACATTAACTTCCCGGGGTTGTAACTTTGGCATACAATCTCTGTTTGACATGCAAAATACCTCGTTAGAAAGATCTATCTGAGTAATAAAACTTTTGAGTGAGAATCATTGATCAATAATCCATATTGCTATGGATTTTCCCAAAAAAGGTCATTTAGGGCCTCAAAACGGCTCTGGAAGTTGAGGACCCAAAAAACTGTCAAAAATAGTAAATTGTGTTACAAATAATGAAACTGAAAAACTAAAAGAAACAATGGTGGGGGTCCAAGTGGAATAGGTGAGTGGCCATCAATATCCACTTAGATCATTCCTTCCCCCTTAGGAAGCAATGATCCCCATTGCGTTGAGTTCCTCAATGAGATGAGGAAACTTCTGCTGAACTTGGTTCCTAGTGAGCCACTTGCCCTGGTGAAGGAGTTGTCCTACTTTGAAAACTCAATATAGTTGGATCCTCTTGCTGTTGGGTGTTATTGATCTGCATGTCCATGATTTGATCAGTTATGGCTTGTTCCATGCAATCTAGATTTAACTCTGTCGGTGTGAGCTGTTCTGCAATGTTTGATGTGTCTAGCAATGGTGGGAAGTATGATCGAAGGCGGTCCACATTGAACACTGGGTGCAGGCCAAGGAATTGGGGAATTCTGAGCTCAAATGCATTGTCTCCCATAGCCTTAGCAATGGTGTAAGGACCATATCAACGTTCCGATAAGGCATTCCTTTTGCAAATGCAACCAACTTTGTCGCTCACCTGAAACTTGTGTGGCACCCGATGTTGATCATGTTGTTGCTTGTACTTGGCATTTGATTTCTTGAGAATTTCATGGACCTGCTGGCAGATATGCTAGATGTGCTCAATGAAGTTGTTTTCCTTATCTATTTCGGATTGGATATGAGCTGAACATGCCTAAGTAGCTGCAAATGGCAGGGCCACATCAATGGGACATAGTGGCTGGAATCCCAAGCCCACCTCAAAAGGACTTGGCCATTCGAGTTGTGGAGAGCCCGATTATAGCTATGCTGGACATAGGGGAGGCTCTCATCCCATGTGTGTGGATGTTTTGAGTTGTACATGCGCAGAATGTGTACGATCATCATGTTGATGACCTCTGTCTAGCCATCAGTTTGGGGATGGAAAGTTGTGGACTTAGTGAGCTTGGTGTCCAGCATCGACCAGAGGTTGGACCAAAATGTACTGAGGGACCTGCTATCCTGATCTAAGATGATAGACCATGGGATCCAAAAGTGTACCCACACTTATTTAAAGGAGAGTTTAGTAGTGGCTTCTGCTGTATACTCTTCTTGGAGGCTACCATAATGACCATGTTCGAGAATCTGTCAAAGACCACAAAAACATAGTCGATTCTGTGCTTAGTAGAAGGAAGGCCCGACATGTAATCCATGGAGATGGATTCCCAAGGTCGACTAGGGGTAGGCAACGGAGTATAGAGGCCTTGCTTCTTGATGTTTGGTTTGGTAATGGCACAGGTAGTACAGGATCTGATGTACTTCCTGACATCCTGTCGAAGATTCGGCCAATAGAAATAATTTTGCAGTACTACCACCGTTTTCTCAACCCCAAAATGCACAGCAGCCCAACTGTAGTGTGCTTCCCAAATCATCTTGGCATGCTCGCTTGAAGGAACACAAAGGTGTCCTAGGTGACATAATATGGCATCTTGGAGGTGAAAATCTAGAACTTGCTGACCCTCCAAGAGTGTCTAGTATGTGTGGCTAAATTCAGGGTCGCTTTTGTAGAGAAGTGGCCAATCAGAAGTCTCATGCCCACAAGAGTTGAGCACGGTGGTTAATGCCATGATCGGTGGTTGGTTGAGGCAATTTGCAACATTATTGGTGTTTCACTTCTTATAATTGATATTCAAATGGAACTGTTGCAGGCATGTGGACCACTTCTGATGGTGATCATTCTGCAACTTCCCATGTCTCTGTATGAATTGCAGGGTTGGTGGTATGTGTGGATGACCGTTTCCTTCCCAAAAATGTAATGCTTCCATTGTCGGCAGGCTTGCACAATGGAATACATCTCTTTGTCATAAGTGAGATACTTCCAGACTGTGTCTAGAAGTGTCTCATTGTGATATGCCACTGGATGCCCCTATTGAGTAAGGACTACCCCAATAGCATAGTCAGAGGCATCTGTCTTGATCTCAAATGATTGTTACAAGTCTGATAATGTGAAAACTGGTGTAGAGAAGAGGCGATGTTTCGATTCTATGAATGCCTTTTGCTGAGATTCATACCAAAAGAATTTTTCTTTCGCTCCTCCCTTGGTGACTTGACTCAAGGGCGAAGTGATATGAGAGAATCCCAACACGAACCTATGGTAGAAATTGGCAAGACCCAAAAAGCTGTGGAGCTTTGTCATAATGGTTGGAGCAGGCCAATCCCAAATGAATTGGATCTTGGTTGGATCCACATGTACCCACCATTCATAAATATTGTATCCTAGATACTGAACCTGGGTCATGCCAAAAGTGCATTTCTCCAAATTGACACATAGCTTGTGTTGCCACAGTGTTTGGAGAACCTGTCAAATGTGGTGGAGGTGCTCTTCCCAACTCTGGCTGAAGATCAAGATGTCATCCAAGTATACCACTACAAATGAGTTGGTGAATGGCTACCAGATGTCATCCATCAGCCTCATGAAGGTTGAAGGAGCATTTGTCAACTCGAAAGGCATAACCAGCCATTCAAAAAGGCCCTCCTTAGCTTTGAAGGAAGTATTCCACTCATCATAGGGTTCGATTGGTACCTGGTGATATCCTGATTTCAAGTTGATCTTGCTGAAATATTTTCCCCCCTTCATTTGGTCCAAAAGGTCATCAATCCATGGGATCGGGTACCTATTCTAGATAGTGATCTTGTTCAGCGCCCAATAGTCAATACAGAGTCTCCAAGTCCCATCCTTTTTTTATACCAACATGATCGAGCTTCGACAGGGAGATGAACTCGACCGGATGCGACCTTTCTACAACAGCTCTTGAATCTGCCTCTTGTTTTGTCATTCTCTAGAATGGAGCACCGATAGATTGGTCCATTGGGTAGCAGCACACCTGGGGTCAGATCATGGAGTGCTTGACTTGACAATGGAGAGGCACCCCTGCAGGGGAGGTGAAGATGTCCTCGTACTCCTCCACGACCTTGTCCATCTTTTTTTTCGTGCAGAGGGGCCCTATCTGGAGGTCGTGGCCACCGTATTCTTCTTTCCCTGAGGGCGTTTCACTAGGAAAACAAATTTCTTGGTTTTGGAAATGAGCTTACTGCATTGTTTTGCAATAACCAAAGATATGGTGGTAGTTGATGCTACCTCCGGTATCCTGTACAACTTATTTCCAAAAGTAACAATAACAACACAAGGCCTTGACTCATACACAACATGTCGCTTCCATAAGTATGGTTGGCCTAATAATACAATCACAAACATCAAGGGGAGAAACATCACATAATATCTCATCCGTGAAGGGCTTGATGTTGTATGGAAGGCGACACTGTTGACTCACGCGAAGATCCCGTCCTTGGTGAAGCCACCCGATGGTGTATGGTTGTGGATATGCTGTGGTTGGTAAGCCTAACCACTTCATGACCTCTGCCGAAATGAGGTTCTTTTGGCTCCCGCTATCAACAATGAACTGTAGTGGGGAACCCTTTATCCACATTTGGGAGTGGAAGAGGCACTCCTCCTCCTCTAGATCTTCAGTTTCCTCCTTCTAGATCTTCATGGTGGAAATGGTGGCATTGGGCTCCGCATCAATAATTTGCTTCCCTTTGTCATTCCCCTTGTTGGGTTCTGACTCAGAGTCAGAACATGCATATGATTCTGAAGCCTTTAGCTCAGCTACCAGTGACTGCTTGGCCCGACACTCACTTTTGTTGTGAGTGGAGCTCTTATGGAACTCACACCACTTTCCTGTGTCCTTGTTTGGCTTCATGGTGTTGTTGTTTGCTTGTGGCTTTGGCGAGTTGTCCTGGGCCGACCCACCTTGGCTTTTTCCTTTGTTTTGTGGTTTGGGGGCACCTTTCCCTTGCTTCAAATTCACAGATCCAAAGTCTCACTTCTTATTTTTAAACTTTTGCTCGATCTTGACGACATAGCGATGTAGGAAACTATGGTACTTTAGAACCAAATGCCTCTCAGAATCCTTGATGCTTAACTTCATGTGAAGGGTATGAAAAACATTGGTAAACTCTGGCACATCTTGGTCCCTTCCCTGTCATAGCGTTGTCCACTTTATGTATTTATCCTCATAGCTCTTGGCAGGGCAGTACTGCTCCTTGATGGCATCCCGGAATGAGTTCCAAGTGGGTGCGACTAAAAATAGTGAGTTCATACTTTCATCCTTCTGCTCACAGTAGGTTTCCCACCAGTCCTTGACGTGGGGGGCTACTTTGAGAAGTGCAAAAGTGATCTTTTCTCAGCTGGAAAAGTCATGAACGGAAAAATTATATCCTTCTAGCAGATTTAACCATTTATCTACAACATCTACATCTATCTAACCCTCAAGTATGGGAATTTCAAAGTTAAATTGTTCCTTAAAAGGGTGTGGCACTTCCAGAGGAGCTACCAAATGTAGATGCGTCGCCCTTGGGTAGCCACTGAAGGATCTGGGAAAAGTTTTCCATCATCGTGTTCCTTTATTCCTTATGTGGATGGTTACCAAAATTGATGTGGTATTCTAGAATTAGACTAATTGTTCACTTAAAAACCAATCAGTTGCACATTAATAAGATTATGTACATATATTTCCTCCTGAGGGTCCCGCTAAGCTAACCAATCACTGTCAGTCCCAATTTGACTTTTCCACTCCCGAGCACTTCAATTTGCACTATTGATTTGTTTACCCAATCCTATAGATATCGTGACGTATCGTGCGCCAACTAGCCCGACTGATCTCCACGATTGATCTACCCCGTCCAATACAATGGCTACCGTGCAATATCACGTGCTATCTAGCATGATCGATATCAAGTTGAGAGCACGCAAGAAAAGTGGTTTTCTTGTTCTACGTGTCACCAGCTTAGGTTAATTGCGTAAATTTTAAAAATACCATTTACCATTCTTTAAGTGTGCGAGATACAACTTACCACTTGGGAATATTGCTCACGTGCTTAATACATGCTTTTAAGAAATACGTTTTAACAAATGTACAATGCTTAAGCCTGGAATAACCCTTAATGCTAACCAACTGTGACTTATCAATAAAATGCATAAATAAAAAATAATACCCGGTTCGGGTCCAGAATGCCGATACACAGATTCAAGAGAATTTCACACTAGGAATAATATGCAACATCACACTTAATCAATTATTTCAATAAAATGGAAATTACATAATCTTGGCCCTCTCGGATTGATTACAACAATTTGTCTGACCTCTGTTTCACTCACAAACCCTATCTCTCTCTCAATCTCTCGCTTACTGACTCTCCTATTCCATCCAAAAATCTCTATCATTACATTTTTTGATTTCTTTTATGGTTCAAATCCTATCCTAATAATATTGACAACTCAATCTCTATTTTTATCAACTCAACTATTAAATCCCTATTCTCAAGCTCTGATACACACCTATCCTAACACTTATCTCCCGTTCTAAAAATAATACAATGATTTAATTGCTACAATAACTGAATTAAATATCAATTCGAGAGATCCAACCCTCTCTCCTAAGAATTTTTTTTGACCACTCAGGTCAATAAAATCCATCTCTTGTTAGCCACAACATGTGAACATACAATTACATTGTTGGCTAAGTCCAGATTCTCCTGCATTAGACTCTCAGGGAAGAAAAGAACCATTCATCAAACTGTTAGGATTGACTCCGCACTTCTGTAATTCTGCTATTGTTAACCAACTGGCATCCTCCATTGGCTATCCCTTCCATTTGACTAGATACTGAAAATAATCTTGTCCTCTGGTTCTTTTGGATACTCTTTTCTCCAAAACAGCTTCCACCTCTTTCTTGACTGTCTTTGGCCTTTTTTCTTCCCAATTTAAAGTTTGAACTTCATCTTGTGTAGGTTCCTTCTATAACTCTGCCTCTGTCTCCTTGTATGGATATAAATCTGCAACATTGAAGATAGGTGATATTCCAATCCCTTCTGGCAACTTAATTTCATAAGCATTGGTTGAAAACTTCCTCACAATTCTACATGGCCCTATATTTTTCATTTTTATTTTATTATAAGTCCCAACTGGAAATATTTCTTTCCTCAAGTACACCATCACTAGATCTCCCACTTGGAATTCTTTTTCTTTCCTCCTCATATCAACTTTCTGTTGTATTTGCCACTTCTTTCCTGCAATCTGTCCTTGGCATCTTCTTGTAGTCTCTGCATATTGTCTACAAACTCTTCGTCCTTTGCACTTCATGTCTCATGTTTGCCCAAATTTATGAGCTCATACACACCTCTTGGATTCATTCCAAAAACAATTTGAAATGGACTCATCCCAGTACTTCAATTTGGAGTGTCATTATAAGCAAACTCAGCGTGAGCACATGCTAAATCCCACTTCTTAGGATTTTGATACACTAAACTTCTTAATATGTTTCCCAAGCTTATGTTTACCACTTCGGCCTGTCCATCTGTTTGAGGGTGATATGCTAAACTGAACTAAGGTTGGCACCTAGTTTCTTCGAAAGAGTTCTCCAGAAATGACCAACAAACTTTGTATCCCTATCAGACATAAAACTTATAGGCAATCCATGTAACCTTACAACTTCTAAAAAAATAGATTAGCAATATGTGTTGCATCACTAGTCTTTTTGCATGCAATGAAATGTTCCATTTTTGAAAATCTATCTACCACAACATATATGGAATCATTTCCTCTTTGAGTTCTAGGCAACCCCAAAACAAAATCCATACTAACTGCATCCCATGGTCGGTCTGGTATTGGTAATGGCTAGTACAATCCTGTATTTTGGGTTCTCCCCTTATCATGCTGACAAATCCTACACTTCTCAACAAATTTCTTAACATCAGTTTGCATCTTTGGCTAGTAGTAAAAGGAATTTACCTGAGAAAAGGTTCTGTCTTGTCCAAAGTGCCTAGATAACCCTCCACTATGTTTCTCCTTGATTATGTTTTCCCTCATAGAACATTTGGGAATGCACAGTTTGTTACCTTTAAATAGTAAACCTCCTTGGATAAGATAATCTAACCACTGACTTCTATTATGAACCACTAGACTTTGTACAATTGCATAAATATCTTTAAACTTTGCATCATCTTTGTACATATAAACCATTTCTTCAAATCCTACAACACCAACTCTTAATTCTTGCACAATGAAATTTACCCTGCTTAGAGCATTAACAACTTTGTTCAACTTAACACTTGTATGTTTTATCACAAAAGTGAAACTCTGCAAAAATTCTACCCACTTGGCATGCTTCTGGTTTAATTTTGGTTGGTTGTTTATGCACTATAATGCATGATTATCAGAAAACAATACAAACTCCTTTGGTAACAAATAATGTCTCCATTTTTTAAAGCTTGCACAATAACATAAAATTATTTATCATAGGAAGAATATTTCTTCTTAGCTTCATTTAGTTTCTCACTAAAGTATACTATTGGTCTTTGTTCCTGACTTAAAACGGCTCTATTTGCAACTCCACTAGCATCAATTTCAACTGGAAAAACTTTTCCAAAATCAGAAAAAGCTAAAATTGGTTTTTCTGTAATTTTCTTCTTCAACAATTTAAAATTTAGGTTTGCTGCTTCTATCCACTCGAATGGTTGATTAGTCTCTTTGATTGTTTCAATAATTAGTGCACAAATTGGACTAAAACCTTTGATAAATTTTCTATAGAAACTTGCAAGACCATGGAAGCTTCTTACCTCAAATATGTTTCATGGAATAGGCCAGTTCCAAATTGCTTGCACTTTCTCTGGATCCATTTTCATACCTTCTTTAGAAACTACAAATCCCAAACAGATTAATTCTTCTTTCATGAAACTACATTTCCTCAGATTTATAAGTAGTTTCTTTTTCTGCAGAGTTCTTGGAACCAACTTAAGATGCTCCATGTGTTCTTCTTTGCTTCTACTGAAAACTAGAATATCATCAAGATAAACAATGACAAACTTTCTTGCATATTCCTTCAAGACTTCATTCATCAATCTCATGAATGTGTTGGGTGCATTAGTGGGTCGAAAAGGCATCACTAACCACTCATACAACCCTCTGTTTGTTTTAAATGCAGTCTTTCATTCATCTCCTTCTTTAATCCTTATTTGATGGTATCCACTCTTCAGATCTATTTTAGTAAAATACTTTGATCCACTTAAACAATTCATCAAATCATCCATGCATGGTAAAGGATATCTATACCTAATAGTAATCTTGTTTATGGCTCTGGAATCAGTACACATGCGCCATTAACCTCCTTTCTTTGGATTGAGTTTTGTTGGTATAGCACATGGACTAAGACTCTCTCTGATTAATCCCTTATCCATCAGTTCTTGCACTTGTCTCCCAACTTCTGCATTTTCTAGAGGAGTTAACCTGTATACTGCTTTATTTGGAAAACTTTCACTAGGTATTAGATCAATGTGATGACTAATACTCCTGATTGGTGGTAATGCATTTGGTAGCTCATCCACAATAATATCAACTAAATCATTCAACAAAGTTTTGATTTCTTCAGATAAATCATCTAGGTTTGTGGAAGTCAAAATTACCTTAGGTCTCCTTATGAAAACAAAATGTATCTGTTCATCCTTCTTGACTTCTTGCAACAATTCTTTCCCACTTATCAGCATAACACTATTTCCAGGCACTTCTTTGTCTGCTTCATTCTTCAATGGAAGTAGTGTATGTTTATTCCCATCCTTCTCTAAAGTATAAGTGTTTCTTCTCCCATCATGTATAGCTTTCCGATCAAACTGCCAAGGTTTTCCCAACAATACATGGCATACATCCATTGGCATTATATTACATAATACCACATCCTTATAAGTACCAATCTGGATTTCTACTTTGCATTGTTCTGTCACAATAAGTTGATGTCCTTTTTGTAGCCATGATACTTTGTGAGGAGTAGGGTGTACATTTTTTTCACTAATCCTAACTTATCCACCATTTCTATAGAAACTAGGTTATCAATGCTTCCACTATCAATTATCACTTTAAAACATTTTCCTTTGGACTTGCATGTAGTTCTGAATAAACTCTTTCTCTGAGCTGGCTCTCCTGTGTCTTTCTCTGCTTTAAGCAATACCCTTTTCAATCACAAAGATTCTCTTGCTTTGGGCGATTCTTCCTTATTTTCAATTTGAGGTTTTTCTTCTTTTGCCTCAGCCACATTCAAATTCCGTTGATTTGTTCCTTTATTATGAGGACAGTCCCATGATCCATGTCCCCATTCTCCACATGTATAACACCAAATTTCTCTTCCTCGGCCTCTTCCTCTGGGTGAAAATCTTCCTCTACTAAAGTCTCCTCTATATGGTGGTCTACTACTTGAACCTCCTGCTTCAACCTGAGGGTCTTGAAATCTTGATCTGGTAGTTCCTCTACCTCTTGTTGAACTTTTCTCTCTGTTCCTCTGATTTTGTTTCCTTAACATCTTCTCCTCTGCTTTCAAAGCTGCTTGATAGGCATCTTCAATTGTCTTTAGACTCAGCAAGATGATTTCATCCTATATGTCATATCTCAAGCCTTTGATGTATCTAGCTACCTTTTCTACATCATCCTCTGCATGTCCTGCTCTAATGCTCAGCTTATAAAATTCTTTTGTATATTCTTTGATAGTCATTCCCTTTTGTCTCAAATTCTGTAATTGTCTAAAAAGATTTAACTGATAATATTTTGGCATGAATTTACCTTTAAACCTACTCACCATTTTATCCCATTGTTTTCTCTTGGGCTTCCCCTTTCTTTCTCTAGATGTTTATAGTTCATCCCACCAGATAGCTGCATGACCCTTCAATCTAGTAACTAAAAATTTCACCTTCTTTTTGTCATCAACTTCCTCATAGTAGAAATACTTGTCCAATGAACTGATCCAGTCCATCAAATATTCTACATTGAGATTCCCATCATACAAAGGTATTTTCACCTTTGGTCTTCCACTTACTTTGGCCAACATTTTGAGAACTTTGGTAGCTTCAATTTCATCCTCTTCTTCTTCCTCAGAAGATTCCTCTGCAACACCGACATCTCCTTCATCAGGTGCTATCCTTTGAGCTGTTTCCATTGTCTCCATCCTTGTACGCAGGTTTCGAATCTCTTTTAGCAGAACTGCATTCGCTACTGGTCTCCCCCAACTGATGCCAGCTCCTCTCCTAGGTGGCATGTTTACTGTAGCAGACCTAATCCTTGAGCTCTGATACCAAATGATGTGGATGGTTACCAAAATTTATGTGGTAGTCTAGAATTAGACTAATGGTTCACTTAAAAACCAATCAGTTGCACGTTAATAAGATTATGCACGTGTATATCCTCCCAAGGGTCCCGCTAAGCTGACCAATCACCGCTGGTCCCACTTTGACTTTTCCACTCCCAAGTGCTTCAATCTGCATCGTTGATTTGTTTACCCAATCACAAATATCACGACGTATCATGTGCCAACTAGCCCGACCAATCTCCACTGTCGACCTATCCTGTCCAATCCAACAACTACTGCCAAATATCGTGTGCTATCTAGCATGAACGATATCAGGTCAAAAGAGAGCGAGAAAAGTGGTTTTCCCGTGCTATGTGTCACCAGCTTAGGTTAATCGTGTAAATTTGAGAAATACCATTTACCATTCTTTAAGCACATGAGATATCACTTACCAGTTGGGAATATTGCTCACATGCTTAATACACGCTTTTAATAAATACATTTTAACAAAGGTTTAGCACTTAAGCCTAGAATAACACTTAATGTTAACCGACTGTGACTTATCAATAAAATGCATAAATAGAAAATAATACCTGATTAGGGTCCAGAATGCTGATACACAGATTCGAGAGAATTTCACACCAGGAATAATACCCAATGCCACACTTAATCAATTGTTTCAGTAAAATAGAAATTACAAAGTCTTGGCCCTCTCAGCTCGATTACAACAATTTGTCTAACCTCTGTTTCACTCGCAAACCTTATCTCTCTCTCAATCTCTCGCTTCCTCACTCTCCTATTCCATCCAAAAATCTTTGTCATTACATTTTTTTTCCTTTATTTTATGGATCAAATCCTATCCTAACAACATTGACAACTCAATCTCTATTTTTATTAGCTCAACTATTAAATCCCTATTCTCAAGCTCTGATACACACCTATCCTAACACTTATATCCCATTCTAAAAATAGTACAATGATATAATTGTTACAATAATTGAAGTAAACATCAATTTGAGAGATCCAACCCTCTCTCATAAGAATTGATTTTGACCACTTAGGTCAATAAAATCCATATCGTGTTAGCCACAACATATGAACATACAATCACATTGCTGGCTAAGTTTAGATGCTCCAGCATCAGTTCCTTGAGGGCTTCTTCGAGTAAGATTTTGATAGGATTTACTGCCTCCTCGTATTTTTTTTAATCTGCCATGGGATTTCATCAAGATTTGTGAGGCTAGTCTTGCAAAGGTTCGACCAGTTCAAGCCCTAACTCCTTATATCCCGACCTTGTTGGGGACATGCAAAGAAAAATAGAGAAAGCATATACCGCTCTGATACCACTGATCCAAATTTAAACAGGAACACAACAAATTACAGATATAACCATAAATACAAAGATGCAGTAGAAATAACACTTCATTTCATTAATGTAAAACACTGAAATATGCTTACAAACAGAATGGAAATAAGACTAGCTCGGGCGATGGCAGCTTATCTTTAAGAAGAGATGTGGCAGTTGCATGCCTCTGAACTATGTTACAATGAGGCTCAAAGGCCTATTTATTATTGAGAAACAATAGAAAACCCTAAACATCCAATAAACTAACCCTAGGAGATGAAGCGCCAAACTATGGGCCCCGTTTCTGTAAATTGGTACATCAACTTCCCGAGGTTGTAACTTTGGCATACAATTTCCATTTGATGTGCACAATACCTCATTAGAAATATCTATCTGAGGAATACGACTTTTGAGTGAGAAACGTTGTTCTATGACCCATGTTGCTCTCGATTTTCCCAGAAAATGTTGTTTAGGGCTTAAGGGTATGCCAATGTTAATGTGATAAACCCTAGTCTACTTAGGGTTACTAATGAAAAATAAAAAATACTATTCTTTTGATGTTTGGGGTTTTGATGATAATGTCAACATTATTATGGAAACCCTACTCATTTCGAATTGGATGGTAAAGTGTTCCAAGACCTTAAGGTTTTGGTAAATTATGTTTTATGAGTAAAATCCTTATGTATCAAGAGTAAGATCCTAGGAATGAAACCCTAGGTATATGTTTGTCCGTCTAATCAAAACCCTAGTCTAATCAAGATCGTTATATGTCTGACTTTAAATATTTGTGTCTTGGGTTTACCTAATGGATATTATTGCAATATGCTTGTGCATGATTATCCTAGATATGTATTTGTGCTAACCTATTTGTTGATAAGTTCTAGGGTTTGTAATTAATCCCTAGTAGAAGTTTGATATTCTAGGATATGGTGATATTGTTTCCATTATGATAAAATCTATGGTTAACAACAAAACCTAGTAAAAGTTGGTTATTTAGTTGAAACCTTAGATTGTGTTATGATTGGTTTTGATTGTTGTGTCTCATGCATAGAATCTAGGGTTTGCATTAAACCCTAGTAGAAATATAAGGTTGTTAGGTGCATTGTAAATGTAATTGTTTGAATTTCTTCTAGGGTTTGCAATATACTGTAGTAGGGTATGTCATATCCCTGGAAGAAATATTGAGACCCTAGTTATAATGAGACTAATATCTTGATTGAGTTACTAATGTGATCTAAGAAGTTGAAGTATAAAAGTATGTGTCTCTTGCTAATTATGAACATAACTAAGTTTTGGTATTTGATGTCTAAAGTCTAATGCTTCCATTACTATATGATTTTTATATGCTTAAGTTCATGCTTCTATATATGTACTTGGTTATACTTGATATCTAAGTTGTGTAGAAACATAATCTTCAATATAATTAAGATATCCATAAGCAAAGTTGATTTGATTGATAAGCATGATCAAGGAAGTTATATGAAATGATGATGATCAAGATGACTCTGATAAGAAGGATGGAAGCCATGAAAGATTCTCCTATGTTATAGAAATAAGTTGATCTCCCTAAGTTAAGAAGGAGCCTAGATATAAGGAAGGATATCTCCCAAGTTGAGAGGGAGGGCATATTATAGTCATGATAGATACCTTGAAGAAAAAAATTAGAGAATGAATATTGAGGTGCTTTTAAAAGAAGGAAAATAGGTTGTATTTTGTTGCATGAGAAGTAGGAAAGGACGTTGAATGATTGGGGAAACCTTTGTCTAGATTTGTTTGAGAAGCCTTGAAGTCCTATTTGTGAGGAAGCATCAAGAAAGTCAGAAGACCCATAAGTTTTGTGTTTACTCATGATTATTAGAAAAGTTGTTACTCATTGGGGTTGTGACTGTTAAGGTAAATCTCTCAAGGTTTTTGAAAAAACATGCTTTGTTAATTTTTATGTAGCTTGGGAGGTACTCCAAGCCCTAGTGTTCAAGGGTTGTAGTTCAAAGCGCCACAAGTAGGCTTGTGGGATTAGAACCCAAGCCTGGGGTTTTTCATCCATAGATGTTTGGTCCAAAATCGTGACAAGTCTTCGACATGTGATGGATGAAGATGATAGCTCTTGGCGAGGCTATTCTAATGCAACGAGAATCATATGGTTCTGATTTGTTGTTAAGGAGTTATGAATTTTTGAAGTATAATATTGGGTTGGCACCATATGAGTTAAGGTCACCTTAGGTTTAGTAAGCTTCCTTGATAGCTGGTAAACTCTAGAGTGACATTGGAAGGATCCCCTCATTTATATATAAATAGAGGGTGAAGGCAAGGTTAATGACCATCCATTTGTGCAACGTCTCTCCTAGAGAAAGGAACTCTGAAATCACAGCAGAGGAGGCCTAAAAAACATGAAAGAAATGGATCTAAAATCTGCTACAGGAGGCCTAGTGGCTGAGGCAAGTGACAATTTTCTTTGGGCTGGAATAGTGGGTAAAATAAGGTCCGAGTTTGTTCTGATGAGGGCCAAGGAGGCTTGCTAGCAGGCCGAGTTCCTAAGGAAAAAACGTTGTTGTTCGAAAGGTGTTTGGGCATTGTTTAGAGATGGTCGCTGCTACAAGAGGACTATTGTGTTAGGTCACGGGCTTTACCACACAGCCAAGAACTGCATAAGGGATTTCAAGAGTAGACTATGCCCTAAAAGAGGTAGCATGGCAAAGGAGGTGCCTTCTTAAGGTATGATGCAACCCTTAAAGGGATTGTTTGTTGACTGTTAGGTGGAGTTAGGGCTGCAACATGTGCTCTAACCAGAAATGTCACAATGACGAAGTCAAACATCATTACAACAGTATTTCTGAAGGGATGTTGGGTCAAAATGTTGACCAAACTTGGATCAATTTGATGGGAATCTTGAGGAGGCTTTAGGAGTTGTTTGGAGGAGCCCACGTGGATTGTTGGGAATCCTACCAAGTAGCCAAGGTGACAACATGTACATCAGATTGGAAGGCAAGTGGAAAACAACAAGGATTGTTGCAGATGTTCCCTTGGTTGATGAGTTGATGGTGTCCTAGGTGAAGGACATATTGATCTTCCTAGATTTGTACAATATCTCCTCTATTACAAAAGCAAAGGGCATATTGGTGGAGTCTATGGGAAGCCATGTGTAAGGGTATCCTAAGTGTGAGGATGCCCTAACTAGGACAAAATTCTACATTGTGGACTTGGTCTCTCATGGACTATTAGAGAGCAGCGTGAGAGAAGACCAAGTGTGGATGAGATTGAGCACTTATGGTTTGTTGGAGGACAATGTGATAGTGTCTGAGTTGGAGCCCAGTGAGCAACACCTTGATGTTAAAGGTAGTTATGAGAGAGGCAGTTGATGAGCTCAAGGGTTGATGAACTAAAGGAGTAGTTGTGTGGCCCCAAACTTGTGTATGGAGAAGGACTTCTACAACAGATGATGGGCAGTCCTCCTAGATAGTGTTCATTATGGGAGATGGACTTCTTACAGTGATAGGTGACAACCCTCTGTGCCCTATGTTGGTCTTCATTGGAGCAGCGTAGGAATACCATAGTGGGTCGAAGTCCCTGAGTAGTTGAGGAACAACAATGGGCAGATTGAGAGTTGTTCACAAGTGGAGCTGTGAACAACTCGATAGGAGTCTAGATGTGTTGTGGCCTTGATGGATGAAAGCACAACTAGAGAGAAAATTGGATAGCTGAGATTCAATGGCCAGATAGACTTGGAGCATTGATAGAGGTAGGAGCTACAGACTGGGAGCCGCATGACCAAGAAGGTACAAGTTATGACAAAGAGGAGCTAAGAGCAGCCATATGGTCAGAGTATCTTGCTGAGGGCAGATTGGTTGTTGATGGAATGACACCAAGCCCCTGTCTTGTATCTTGTACTAGTGGATGTATGAGGGCCATTATCCTTGGTACGAGAGCCCTAGATTGATCTAGGAGGATCTCATCAGATCAGTTACACATGTTTAATTTTTTCGTCAACATTCAGTGTCAGGTGTCATCAGCTTTGACAGTGATGTTTATGGTTAAGGTTGTCTGATAATGTATATGGTTTTCATGGTGATATGGTTTGGAACCTGGTTGTCGACATGTGATTGTCGTCAGTTCCACCAAGATATGGTCATCGATTTATGATTGTCGTTTGTCTCACACAATATGGTTGTTGTCCATTTTATAGGATTTGGTCATCGACAGGTTTGTCGCCATGTGACATTTTTGCTAATGTCACTTTGTGACATTTAGTTGTGAATGGGTTATTTTTAAAATAAACCTAATACAAACCTAATGCAAACTACACCATACATTATCCTAAACCCTAACCATGCATTAAAATGTCAAAAAATAAGTCTAAAATCGATTACTCTAAGTCCTAGAACCTTAACCTATCAAAATCCATGTGTTAATACATTAAACCTATGTTGAAAACCCTCTCGGGCTAATGCATTACAAACAAAAACTATGTAATAAACAATACAATTACATATATTAGTCCTAACCGCAGCTCCTAACCGCCAGCCAAACTGCATTGGAATTGTGGTCATGTGAGCGAAGTCGGATAAGCCGTCGGGGTTAGCATCGGAGTAAACTGCCTAGAGTCTCTAACAACGGAAATGTGAACACTGCATAATTGGCATTCACCACGATGGATAGCAACGTATAACTTCCATCTAACCACATCGGGGTCTAGCCATGATTAGCATGTGAGTAGGGGTAGTTACCGTGGCAATTGGGGTTGCAGTTCACCACATCGGAGACTGCGGAGTAAAATTCGGCATGTGAGCACAATATAGCCACTACACAGGCAACCGTCAGTAGACAGCAAACCGGAGGAACCGTAACCGCAGGGTCAACTCACTGTTAACATGCACTGTCAGCGCTTCCTCCACCCGGTGACATGACAACTAACAGTTTATGTTTAATATAAAGTTTATTTTTAGGTTTTGCATTAAGTTTGGGCTATTTTAAATTAAACTACCATGGAACCTAATCCCTAGGTGTCAAACGATGATAAGATCTTAACTCCAAGAACCCGAATTAGAGCAAATTCATTCCTAAACTCGATGTGAGGGAGTTCGAATGCATCTAGAAAGTTATTAAGGCAGTTTTGTTCATGAAGAGGACATTACATTGGTTTTGAGTTTCATGTGGAGGTTTCGGAGGGATATAGGTTGTTTTGTTTTTAGTGTAACAGGAGCATCCAGAGTCAGAATTAGGAACCGTGATAGGTGTTAGAAAGTTGGTTCAGAGAGCTATCTTATGAAAATGACTAGAAGTGCCTACATGAATATTTAATTTGGTCAAATTTATGTGTAATCGACCTCTTTGGTTTCAATCCTAATAAAGCAGTTGCGCATCTTGAAAGTGGACCTGGAGATGTAGTCCATCAGGGACGAACTCCGGAATCAATCTTGTTGTCTAGTATCGTTGTGTATTTACTCTTTTCACTTCTATTTTGCATCTTACTTATGTTTTATCAATTCTCATAAAGTCATTATTCTCAAGCAATTCTCACGATTTCAGCACTTTCAGTTAACATTCTATTCATTAATGGAATTAATCAATTCTACATCACTTTGACATATGATCATTTTAGATCATATAATTTGGTATCAGAGAAAGTTGCATCTGTATAATTTTTCCATTGAATATTAACCAGGTCAAAGTCGCAACATGGAGAAGGAATCCTCAAGCAGATTGATCTAGAAATTGGAAAGCGAAGAGTCATTCATCAGTCGACCATGACATGATCTAACGCGGGTGAAAATCGAGAAACTAAGATGAGCGATGAATAGTTTCAGAAAGCATTCCTAAATATGCAGTAGATGTTGGAAGAACTCTACGAAGACAAGAAGGTGAGAGATGCAACTTATTATTAAAATACATCGAAGAAGGACAAAGGTAAAGGCAAGGCTGATAAACCACCTTCACGTCCATCATCTCCATCATCATGTTCCTCTTCTTCTCGTTCCAGTGCAGAATCTGAAAAAGAAAATAAAGCTAAGAAAACATCTCTTTTAAAACTGGATGTAAAATTTTAGTTACCTATTTATGATGGCGAAATGAATCCTGAAAAGCTATATAACTGGATTAAGCAGTTAGAAGTGTATTTTCGCATTCAGAACATTTCTGACGATAAAATGAAAATTTAGTTAGCTACACTTAGAATGGGGGGAACAACTTTAATATGGGGGGAAAGTAAAACTCAAATAGATGTAAAGTAGAAAGGTAAAGTCATCTCTTCATGGTCTAAGTTTTTAAAAGCTCATAGGGAACAATTCTATCCTTTAGGATACATGCAACAAGCTATTACTGATTGGCAGCATTTGAGGCAAGGTAAAGGGTAGAGTGTTCAACAGTTTACTCAAGAGTTCAGAAAGAAAGCATTGGCGCTTGGTATTTCACTAGATACATGTGAAACTTTATTAAAATACATCAACAATTTACATTCATATTTGCAGCATACATTATTGATGTTTAATCCTGATGATTTTGATGAAGTGTGTGTTCAAGCCATACATATTGAATCGGGTGGCAGAACATTCATGTTTTCACCACAATCATCCAAAGAGTTGGAAATCAAGGATTCCAATGATAGTAAAGGGAAGAATAATTCGAAGAGAAGGAAATCAACGATAGCTTAGAAGGAAAGACCTACTTGTCCTCATTTCCAGAGAATCGGTCATGATGAATATAAGTGTTGGAAACTTCATCCAGAACTTAAGCCCAAAAAGTTCCTTAAAGAGAAGGATGAAAAGAAAGCAATGGCAATAGTCTAGCAAGATCTAGGTCCAGATTCAGGTGATGAAAGGAGGATAACTGCCATAGTTTCCACAGGTAAAACTTTTGACACTGGTTCAAGTTCGAATACTATTGCATTTTCATCAAACATAAATCCTTCAAATGAGGATAAAAGAGTTGAATTATTTAACATAAGGATAACTTCTAAGCACACAAAGATAGATACAATGTTTGACAGTGGATCACAGGCCAATTTAATATCTAAATATTTAGTTAAGACTTTGGGTTTGGAAACATGGAATCGTCCAAGACCTTACCCATTAGGATGGATAAATAAATCAACTCAGATAAAAGTCACAAAACAATGTCGATTAAGATTTTCCATTACAATTAATTACATTGATGAAGTGGAATTAGATGTGGTTCCAGTAGACATATGTGGAGTTGTCTTAGGAAGTCCTTACCTTTATGATCGTGATGCAGTATTTTATAGAAGAGAGAATAAATATCACCTTAAGAAATATGGGGTTGAATTTATTGTCAGGACACATCAAAACAAAAATCACTTGAATATTTTTTCTAATCAGATGAAGTGATTAATAAGTTCAAATAAAATATTTGTAATCATGTGTGTAAAGGAACAACATAAGAATCGAAAAGATGTTTGTTCAAGTTAGGAGTCTCAGCTTAAAGATAGTTTGATCCAAGAGGTAGAAACTTTTCCAATTCTATTTAAAGAAACCAAACATATTACTCATAAGCAGGGAATACAACATGAATTACAGTTTATGCCTAAAGCTCCTCTTCCTAATGTCAGAATGAATCATTTCAGTCCAAGTTTGAAAGTTATAAATTACAGGGATGCAGGTTAGTATTGGGGAAAGTCAGTGTTAAATTTCTCTTGTGTTGTGTCACCATTTCACGTTTCGAACAATTTGGAAGCCTCTTTTCAAGTGGAGAGGAAACCCATTTGTTTTCACATCAAAGCCTTTTCAAAAACAGTATTAACATATCCAAAACATCTAGGGAAACTTATGCATCAAAGGAAAGTGATATCAATGGAAACATCATTTAATAAATGAAGAAATAGTGATTCAAACAAATCAACAACTAATTCAATACTTTCAAAATCAAACTAAGTTGCAGCGGTTTCCATATTACAATTGCATGGGTTTATTGCAACAAGTTCACTTAGTAATCAGGAAGCAGGAAAGTATGTCAAGTAGTTGGTTTGATGTCAAAAATGTCTTTGATTGTCTCTAGCATTTCGTAATACAGATTGTTAATACATGTCAATGGTAGTGAACAATATCCTGTAGAGACTATTTTCAAAGATGATTATGAATCACTAAGTCATGGTATTTCGTGGAAAGAAGTCAATTTCCATGTTCATAACAAGTTGTTTGACCATCTTCACAAGTTGTACATACTGCAGATGGATGGAACAGGTCACCGATTCAAAATGTGCCATGGTCAACATCATCAGGACCATCACTTTCAGGTGGTTGATCGAATGTATTGGTACATCATCAGGGCAAGGTGGAGAGTGAGGGAGCTCTACCCTCATCGACTATTTGTTTAAGACAAACTTTTGTGGTCCAAAAGCCTTCAAGTGGAGAGGATTGATCTAGGAGGATCTCATCAGATCAGTTACACAGGTTCAATTTCGTCGTCAGCAGCTTCGACAGTGATGTTTATGTTTCAGGTTGTCTAGTAATGTATATGGTTTTCATGGTGATATGGTTTGGAACCTGGTTGTCAACATGTGATTGTCGTCAGTTCCGCCAGGATATGGTTGTCAATTTATGATTGTCGTTTGTCTCGCAGAATATGGTTGTTGACATGTGGTTGTCGTCCATTTTGTAGGATTTGGTCATTGACGGGTTTGTCATCATGTGATGTTTTTTGCTAATGTCGCTTTGTGACATTTAGTTGTGAATGGGTTATTTTTAAAATAAACCTAATAAAAACCTAATGCAAAATACACCATACATTATCCTAAACCCTAACCATGCATTAAAATGTCAAAACCTAAGTCTAAAACCCATTACCCTAAGTCCTAGAACATTAACCTATCAAAATCCATGTGTTAATACATTAAACATATGTTGAAAACCCTCTCGGGCTAATGCATTACAAAAAAAGCTATGTAATAAACAATATAATTACATATATCGGTCCTAACCGTAGCTCCTAACCGCCAACCAAATTGCGTCGGAACTGTGGTCATGTGAGCGGAGTTACATAAGCCATCAGGGTTAGCATCGGAGTAAGCCACGCAGAGTCTCTAACCAAGGCAATGTGAACACCGTACAGTTGGCATTCATCGTGACGAATAATAATGCCTAATCATCAGTCTAATCGCATCGAGGTCTGACCGCGGTTGGCATGTGAGCAGGGGTAGTTACGATGGCAGTCGGGGTTGCAATTCACCGCATCAGAGATTGCGGAGTAAACCTCAACATGTGAGCGCAATACATCCACCGCACAGGCAACCGTTAGCAGACAGAAAACCGACGAAGCCCTAACCACAGGGTCAACTCATTGTTCACATGCGCTGTTAGCACTTCCTCCCCGTGGTGACATGATAGCTAACGGTTTTTATCTAATATAAAGTTTATTTTTGGGTTTTGCATTAAGCTTGGGCTACTTTAAATTAAATTACCATGGAACCTAATTCCTAGGTGTCAAACCATGATAATACCTTAACTCCAAGAACCCAAATTAGAGAAAATTCATTCCTAAACTCGGTGTGAGGGAGTTCAAATGCATTTGGTAGGTTATAAAGGTAGTTTTGTTCATGAAGAGGACATTAGAGTGGTTTTGAGTTTCATGTGTAGGTTCTGGAGGGATATAGGTTGTTTTGTTTTCAGTGTAACAGGAGCATCCAGAGTCAGAATTGGGAACTCTGACAGGCGTTTGAAAGCTAGCTCAGAGAGATATCTTATGAAAGTGACCAGAAGTGCCTACGTGCACATTCAGTGTGGTCAAATTTCTGTGTAATCAACCTCTTCGGTTTCAATCATAATAAAGTGGTGCCCATCTTGAAAGCGAACTCAGAGACGTAGTCCATCAAGGACGAACTCTATAATCAATCTTGTTGTTTGTATCACTGTGTATTTGTTGTTTTCACTTCTTTTTTGCATCTTAATTATGTTTTATCAACTGTCGTAAAGTCATTATTCTCAAGGAGTTCTCACGATTGCAGCACTTTTAGTTAACATTTTATTCATTAATGGCATTAATCAATTCTACATCAGTTTGACATACGATCATTTTAGATCACAAACTATTGTATTATATGTTGTTTAATATACTGAAGTTGGGTTGAAAACTGCAAAACGTTGTTTATATTCTATGCATGTGTGATTTACTGTTGTGTATATTCCATTGTGCAAAGTAGGATCGTTGAGATTCTTGGTTTGGTAGCGTAAGAGATTTTAAGATTATATCCTAGACCCAAGATCATGGAAGTACAACATGGTGTAAGAGCATATCCGAGCTACTTTGAGGAACAATGAATCCAAGTGTGCACAACAAAGAAACTCAAAGACATTTGTGGGTGTCTGGATCATGGGGTAGAGGGTTCAGCTGAAGACATGGAGATCTGATCTCGATAGACTACATGATGAAATGGGATGGGAATTATGGTGGATCAGTGGTGAACCTGGTGCACTTTAGTATGTTGTGTGGTGGTTTGTAAATCGTGGACTTCCTATGTCTTGTCATGGATGGTTAGGACAACTCGCAGGTTTCTTTGGCATGTATGAGATCAGGTCAATCGAGATGGATTCATGTGAGAGACTACAGATTGGTTGGATAGAGTCTTCATTAGATCGTGATGTGGCATATCTGAGATTGGTCAGATTCACATGAGTGGTATTTTATCTAGGAGGATGAGTGCTTGTAGAACTGAGCTAGTGGAGATCGTCTAGGCTCAGAGGGAGTCTCGCCTAAGAGGGAGTACCCCTATGGAGGTTTGGGATCTTCAAGTTCAGATTTGATGAGGCAGAGGCACTAATGAGATTGTGTTGGAAATAATATTGAGAGGGGGGTGAATTAGTATTTGTAAATCAATAACTTTTTCATTTCCATAATCAAATTTATATACACTAGTTTAGTGAAGGGAACTCACGTGTGCATGCAACTGTTCTTAAGGAAACCAATGTATATCTAGTGAACTTATGATTTATTTAATTCATCATATGTTGATCTTTAATATGTGCATCAGTACTTTATTAAACATTAAACAGTAACCATGTGTAGTTAATAATAGAATGAATCATCACACATAAGAAATACACATGAACACCAAGATTTAAGGTGGAAACCCAATGTGGGTGAAAACCACCTGCTGCTGTCGTCTTTGTCTTCTTTTAATAATAAGAAAAATTGTTTAAAACATTGTATTGGTGCAGACTCATACCAGTACATAGGCTTCTACTTGAAGAAGGTTACAACCTTCTCTCCTTCTCCAACTTCTACTGGAAGGGAGCTACAACCCCCTAGCTCTTGTACTATCTGATATGTTTACTAGTATGTAGGTGCCAACCTACAGAAGGATACGACCTTCTTTCTTCCTCCAGGGACCACGTTTCATAAATTTTCAGACTGGATGCTCCTTGTACACAACAATACACATAAAGGCCTTGTTTCATCCAATTTTCATATTGGACCCATCACCAACATTGAAGCTCAAAATCAATCACCACTGCAATACAACCATCAAATACATCTGCATTAACTAGTCATTGAAACTCAATCATAAATCTCTAAATCACCCACAACTAAAACACTGAAAGCCCATCGTCACTGAAGCAAATCACAATTAATCAATCTAAACATTCAGTATACTGTCATCAAAACACAGTCACTAGAACACAGAGCAAAACCCAGAATTCTGCAACAACAGCTAGATCCAACTGCAACTTCAAATATCATATTTCATAATGTATACACTACTTAGATGTGTTGAACCAGTGTGTATATGCGCTTTTATCAAAGCCAACCAGTGTACATATCTGCAAATATTAATTCATAATGTTGCAACTATTCCAGACTTAGTCATACCCAGATCATAATGTTTACAGAATAACACACGCGTCAGTATTCAGATCTAGACTATACATGATCTAACCACATAATGATAATTCATTTCAAGCCTTAAGATCCCAATCCCTCATTAAATCTTATCCCTCATCAACTGCTAAGGTTCATCCTTGGTTCAGATCAAGCAAAGCACCATAAGCTGATAACCTGCATACTAGATCTCACACATAATCAAATATTCAATCCTTGCACACCCTCTGGCCTAATGATCTTCTCCTCCTTAGATAGTTTTAGGCCTTTCTCAATACCATGGACCAAAACTACTTAGAACCAATACCTTGGACCAAATACCTAGGGTCAATACCTCGAACCAAATACCTTGGACCAATACCTTGGATCAAAATACCGTGGACCAAATACCTTGGACCAAAAACTTAGTTTTCCAACATGTACGTGCTTTTCCTCTTGTGAAAGTGCATGTATATTTTATATGCTCTTGTTCTGTTAACCCGCGTGTATACGCTTCTTGGACAAAGTGAACCTGCGTATACAACTTAACATACCTTAAAATGTCCTTTTTATTCAACTTCTTGATTTTGATCTGTAGTCCTTTGTTCCTTCATCCTATTCTTTTGTATCATTACTTTGTTCCCTCTGAATAGACCTGTTATAATGTGATTTGCCTTTGTACATTACTTCTGAACTGATTCCTTTGAACTACCCTGCATTTTGTCATTTCTGTAAACACAACTGTCATGCATTCTGTCACATTTGATATCTCTCCAATAGATTCATCTAGATACATATATTCATCTATTTACCATATACAAGTGAGTTGTTCTGCTATAAGTGGATGTCATCAAGTACAACACATGCATCATAATGCCAACAATCTCCCACTTTGGACTTGATGGCAACGATGTTGGTGTTGATTACTGCAAGTTGTAGAAACCGTTAGAGATAACAAGCAACAACAAGGCAACACAAAAATACTCTCCCCTTTTGACATCAAGGGAAAAGGGTGGACCAAGATATTCTCCCCCTTTGATATCAAGGGCAAAGGGCTGACCAAAATGAAGACTTTCATATCTAAATTGCTGAGTATAGCCATGGATCTTGCTCCCCCTAAGCATCTGCAGAGTCTAAAATATTTTCCAAAAGAATAACATGACTCTATAAATCAACTAAGTGACTTTGACCTTCCTATCACCAATGACTCATACATATATCAATCTCCCAACTAAGTGGGGATATACCAAATTTGACTCATCCACCCAACGAAGTAGGGATATACCAATTGTTTATACATGACAGAAATTACATCGTCCATCCAATGCAAAGTGGGGATACAAATTACATCATATGACCAAAAATGACTCATCAAAAGATAGAGACAAATTATTACATCATGGGTCTTTATATGACTTTTACATTGAATGATATACATGACATTTATAATAGAGACGAAATATCTAAACTAGACCATGATAGTCATCAGCAACTATCATACACCATGTATGATCTACACCATAAGCATCTGTCAACAACATCCAGACTTGTAACCTGTATATGTCCATCATCAGTTCCAAAGGTATGACAAAGTAAATATCATGAACCTGTGACTAAGTATGCCGTATATAGACATCAATTCATCCTCTTGATCTAATGAAGATCAACTTGCTTCGTTTCCTTAGTAGAAAGAGCCTTATCATAACCTTCCATGAATCAACTAAGAATATATGATATCTCCAAGCAGTAACACAAAATCATTCACATCATATCATATATGAAAACACCATAGTCATCACATCATCATGAAGAACTGCATGATCTTTCCACAAAAACCCTTAATATATCAACCATGTATCATCATTAGGGGACATCCAACATCTGATAAGCATCAACATATGTGAATATCAAACCTATCATCATAAAGTAGGAAGTCATCATCATTATGTGAATAAGTAAGCCATGTCTCCAAATATCCATGTCTTCAAATGGTTATGCCTGCAATAACATCATTCTCTTGGCCAACCAATAATATTTATCAATATGCAAGTCATCATCCATGTATCCAACATACTGTATATCCGTCAAAGACATAGAAATATGTATCTAGAAAAGCATGAGCTCATGGTCATTTGTCAAGATTTCTTGATATCATCAACAACAACAATCGTCAACCATGTGAGTTCCAAGAACTATAGGAATCCTGCATCATAACTGCACCATATGAAATTTATGCATCTTTGAAGGCATAATAATAGCAACATAAAAGAAATAAGTTTCTCATCATCAAATAATGAAGTTGCGTGTTCAAGATTTGTATTGATGAAGATCACGTTGTAAGAAACATATATGTACTATATGCATCATCAAAAATTCATTCACAATCATGCATAAATCTGCTCTAAATACCAACTATGCGATTCGAGTATCATCTAAGATTTTATCATGGGTAACTCATAACTGTAACATAGCAAGATGTATCTTTTAGCCATATAAGCATCATCATTATTGATTAGGTACCAAAGACTTCTAAACATAATGCCAACAATGCTTTATTAGAAGCATAGCATGTTCTCGCCCTGCACTTGTTCCACCTATTCACTGTCAGATTTGATCATTGCATATATCAGTAAGAAGTATCAAGGCATCATCATCAATCAGATATACATCAAGTTATCAACAACTTGTGAGGATCAAAACACTTCTAAATAACATCCACACATTGTAGTCATCTATCATCACGATAGAAAAGATAACTAATAATTGTCTGAATCATATCAAATCAATTTTTTTGAATTTGTTCCACTGCATTTTTTCCTCAAACCACATATACACGATTGTGCAGCTTCTAAGTCATGTAGATACGCAACTTGTCTTCACGAAACTTGCGTATGTGATTTAGAACATCGAAGTTTCAGACTTTCAGCTCCCCTTGAATCTGTTATCTCTGTACACTGTGTCATGCCACATTTTTCTGATTGTACTTCCTTCTTCTTCCATATCTTCGAGTGTGATGCTCTTTTCTCCTTTTGGTATGGTGCCTGAAATTTTCTCCTGCATTTGTTTGCTATATGTCCAAACTTGTCACATGCATAAAATCTTACATGTTTCATATTCTTTCTATATCAGTCAATGGCTTTGTGACCAAACATATTGCAAGAAAAACAATATCCCTTAAAGTACCTGGAAGTTGATGATCTTTCTGTGTGACGGCCTTGAACCATTCTACTTCTACATCTCACTGCAACATGCCCAAAATTATGAAATATAAAACATTCAACATTATTCATTTGAGGAAATACCCGACTATCACTTCCACAATTAGGAGTAAAATATTTTCTTTGAAGAATTTCTTTCCTTCGTTGTTGATGGGGTTGACCTCTCATGTCCTTGTTGAGCATTTGAGATTTTGCATTAGAGTTCCTTGCCTCACTTTGTGAGTTAGATTCACCTTCAACAAATTCATGAAAACCAAGACTGGCTTTGATGGTAGGAGACCTTTGACTACTAAGAATATCATCCAAAATCTTAGTACTATATTGAAGTCATAAAAGCTTATCCTTTTCTTCTAATTTACCTTTTAGGATATTTACCTCAACCTAATATTACTCTTCCTTTTCAAGATATTGTTTCTTCATGATTTCTTCAGCTTTTCTTCCTTCTTCCACTTATTGCCTTAATTCGAGAACTTCATTTTATTGTTCTTCAAGAGCTTGGAGTAGTTCTTCATTCTGCTTATTTGATTTTTCAATATCTTCTTTTAGAGAGAGGATCTTAGCTTCAAGACTTTCATAGTAACTGGATCTATCTTTAAGTTTCTTGATTGTTGTGCTCCTTTTATTTACTTCATTTCTTAATGATGTCACTTCTTCTAGCATCTTTTGACATTGATCTTCCTTTTCCTTGTACTACTTTCTTACTTTGTTTCCTTCCTATAGTTAAGCTTTTAGTCTGGTAGCTTCTTCTTTGGAGGCACACTCCCTTTTTTCCAATAGATATTTTTGATCTCTAATTTTGTCTGTGAGTTTTTTAAAATTTTCCTCTATTTGATATCTTTCTCTTTCACCCATAAGATCCAATTCAATTGTTTCGCTGTCACTTTCATCATCTTCAAATGGACAGAGAAATGTATCACCGGAGGATAACAAATTCATACTTGATACTTCTTTTTCTTGTTCATCTTCATTCTGAGGTGATACTGAATCTGAAGAGTTGCTTCGACATAATCCCCAATTGAATCTCCCACTATCATAGTTCCTTTGAGATGCCTTCTTCTTTTGAGGTGCTTTCTTCTTTCCCATTGTTTCTACGGATCTCCTTCAAGCGATCGTGCTTATGTCAAAGGACCTGCTCTGATACCAATTGTTGGAAATAATACGGAGAGGGGGGGTGAATCAGTATTTGTAAATAAATAAATTTTTCATTTCCATAATCAAATTTATATACGCTACTTCAGTGAAGGGAACTCGCATGTGCACGCAACTGTTCTTAAGG
>APFE030652923.1:144824-177765 GCA_000404065.3 Pinus taeda
TGTTCTGCTATAAGTGGGTTGCTATCAAGTACAACACATGCATCATAATGCCAACAATCTCCCCCTTTGGACTTGATGACAACCATGTTGGTGTTGATTACTGCAAGCTGTAGAAACTGTTAGAGATGACAAGCAACACCAAAGCAACACCAAAATACTCTCCCCCTTTGACATCAAGGGAAAAGGGCAGACCAAGATATTCTCCCCCTTTGATATCAAGGGCAAAGGGCTGACCAAAATGAAGACTTTCATATCTGAATAGCTGAGTATAAACATTGATCATGCTCCCCCTAAGCACATGCTGAATTCTCTGATTAAACTCCTCCTTTGTACATGCTGAGTTGCACTATATCATCCATTCTCCCTTGAGCATATGCAGAGTCTGCAAATATTTTCCAAAATAATAACATGATTCTATAACTCAACTAAGTGACTTTAACCTTCCTATCACCAATGACTCATACATATATCAATCTCCCAACTAAGTGAGGATATGCCAAATTTGACTCATCCACCCAACCAAGTGGGGATATACCAATTGTTTATACATGACAGAAATTACATTGTCCGTCCCATGCAAAGTGGGGATACAAATAACATCATATGAATAAAAATGACTCATCAAAAGATAGAGACAAATTATTACATCAAGGGTATCTATATGACCTTTACATCGAATGATATACATGACATTTATAATAGAGACCAAATATCTAAACAAGAGCATGATAGTCATCAGCAACTATCATACACCATGTATGATCTGCACCATAAGCATTTGTTAACAACATCCAGACCTGTAACCTATATATGTCCATCATCAGTTCCAAAGATATGACAAAGTAAATATCATCAACTTGTGACTAAGTATTTCGTATATAGACATCAATTCATCCTCTTGATCTAATCAATATCAACTTGCTTCATTTCCTTAGTAGAAAGAGCCTTATCATAACCTTCCATGAATCAACTAAGAATATATGATATCTCCAAGAAATAACACAAAATCATTCACATCATATCATATGTGAAAACACCATAGTCATCACATCATCATGAAGAACTGCATGATCTTTCCAAAAAAAGCCTTAATATATCAACCATGTATCATCATTAGGGGACATCCCACATCTGATAAGTGTCAACATATGTGAATATCAAACCTATCATCATAAAGTAGGAAGTCATCATCATTATGTGAATAAGTAAGCCATGTCTCCGAATATTCATGTCTTCAAATGGTTATGCCTGCAATAACATCATTTTCTTGACCAACCAACAATATTTATCAATATGCAAGTAATCATCCATGTATCTAGCATACTGTATATTCATCAAAGACAGAGCAATACGTATCTAGCAAACCATGAGCTCATGGTCATTTGTCAAGATTTCTTGATATCATCAACGGAAACAATCCTCAACTATGTGAGTGCCAAGAACTATAGGAATCCTACATCATAACTACACCATATGAACTTTATGCATCTTTGAAGGCATGATGATAGCAGCATAAAAGAAGTTTCTCATCATCAAATAATGAAGTTGTGTGCTCAATCTTTGTACTTCTCCTTGTCCTTATGAAGATCATCATGTAAGCAACATATATGTACTAACTGCATCATCAAAAATTCATTCACTATCATCCATAAATCTGATCTGAATACCAACTATGTGATCCAAGTATCATCTAAGATTTTATCATGGGCAACTCATAACTGTAACATAGCAAGATGTATCATTTAGCCATATAAGCATCATCATTATTGATTAGGTACCAAAGACTTCTAAGCATAACGCCAACAATGCTTTATTAGAAGCATAGCATGTTCTCGCCCTGCACCTGTTCCACCTGTTCACTGTTAGATCTAATCATTGCATATATTAGTAAGAAGTATCAAGGCATCATCATCAATAAAATATACATCAAGTTATCAACAACTTGTGAGGATCAAAACACTTCTAAATAACATCCACAGATTGTAGTCATCTATCATCACAACAGAAAAGATAACTGATAATTGTCTGAATCATATCAAATCAATTTTTTTGAGTTTGTCCCACTGCATTTTTCCTCAAACCACATATACACGATTATGTAGCTTCTAAGTTGTGTATATACATGACTTGTCTTCACGAAACTTATGTATGTGATTTAGAACATTGAAGTTTCACACTTTTAGCTCCCCCTGAGTCTGTTATGTCTGTACATTGTGTAATGCCACATTTTTCTAACTGTACTTCCTTATTCTTCCATATCTTCGAGTCTGATGTTGTTTTCTCCTTTTAGTATGGTGCTTGAAATTTTCTCCTGCATTCGTTTGCTATATGTCCAAAATTGTCACATGCATAACATCTTACATGTTTCATATTCCTTCTATATCAATCAATGTCTTTGTGACCAAACATATTGCAAGAAAAACAATATCCCTTAAAGTACATAGAAGTTGATGATCTTTTTGTGTGATGATCTTGAACCATTCTACTTTTGCATCTCACTGCAACATGTCCAAAATTATGACATATAAAACATTCAACATTAATAATTTTAGGAAATACCCAACTATCACTTCCACAGTTAGGAGTAAAATATTTTCTTTGAATAATTTCGTTCCTTGGTTGTTGATGGGGTTGACCTCTCATGTCCTTGTTAAGCATTTGAGAATTTGCATTAGAGTTCCTTGCCTCACTTTGTGAGTTAGATTCACCTTCAACAGATTCATGAAAACCAAGACTGGATTTGATGGTAGGAGACCTTTGACTACTAAGAATATCATCCAAAATCTTAGTACTATATTGAAATCGTAAAAGCTTATCCTTTTCTTCTAATTTACCTATTAGGATATTTACCTCAACCTAATATTACTCTTCCTTTTCAAGATATTGTTTCTTCAGCTTTTCTTCCTTCTTCCACTTATTTCCTTAATTCAAGAACTTCATTTTCTTGTTCTTCAAGAGCTTGGAGTAGTTCTTCATTCTGCTTATTTGATTTTTCAAGATCTTCTTGTAGAGAGAGGATCTTAGCTTCAAGACTTTCATAGTAACTGGATCTATCTTTAAGTTTCTTGATTATTGTGCTCCTTTTATTTACTTCATTTCTTAATGATGTCACTTCTTCCTGCAGCTTTTGACATTGATCTTCCTTTTCCTTGTACTGCTTTCTTACTTTGTTTCCTTCCTATAGTTGAGCTTTTAGTCTGGTAGCTTCTTCTTTGGAGGCACACTCCCTTTTGTCCAATAGATCTTTTTGATCTCTAATTTTGTCTGTGAGTTTTTTAAAATTTTCCTCTATTTGATATCTTTCTCTTTCACCCATAAGATCCAATTCAGTTGTTTCGCTGTCACTTTCATCATCTTGAAATGGACAGAGAAATGTATCACCAGAGGATAACAAATTCATACATGATAGTTCTTTTGCTTGTTCATCTTCATTCCGAGGTGATTCTGAATCTGAAGAGTTGCTTCGACATAATCCCTAGTCAACTCTCCCACTGTCATAGTTCCTTTGAGATACCTTCTTCTTTTGAGGTGCTTTCTTCTTTCCCATTGTTTCTACGAATCTCCTTCAAGCGATCAAGCTTTTATCAAAGGACCTGCTCTAATACCAATTGTTGGAAATAATACTGAGAGGAGGGGTGAATTAGTATTTGTAAATCAATAACTTTTTCATTTCCATAATCAAATTTATATACGCTACTTTAGTGAAGGGAACTCGCGTGTGCACGCAGCTGTTCTTAAGCCAACCAGCGTATATCTAGTGAACTTATGATTCTGTTAATTCATCATATGTTGATCTTTAATCTGTGCATCAGTACTTTATTAAACATCAAACAATGACCATGTGCAGTTAATAACATAATGAACCATCACACATAAGCAATACACATGAACACCAAGATTTAAGGTGGAAACCCAGTGTGGGTGAAAACCACCTGTTGTTGTTGTCTTTGTCTTCTTTTAATAATAAGAAAATATGTTTACAACATTGTACTGGTGTAGACTCATACCAATATGCAGGCTTCTACCTGTAGAAGGTTACAACCCTCTCTCATTCTCCAGCTTCTATTAGAAGGGAGCTACAACCCCCTAGCTCTTGTACTAGCCGATATTTTTACTAGTATGTAGGCGCCGACCTACAAAAGGCTACGACCTTCTTTATTCCTCCAGGGACAACGTTTCATAAATTTTCAGGCTAGATGATCCTGGTACACAACAATACACATGAAGGCCTCGTTTCATCCAATTTTCATACTGGACCCATCACCGACATTGAAGCTCAAAATCAATCACCACTGCAATACAACCATCAAATACATCTGCATGAGCTAATAATTGAAACTCAATCATAAATCTCTGAATCACGCACAACTGAATCATTGAAATCCCATCGTCACTGAAGCAAATCATAATCAATCAATCTGAACATTCAATATACTGTCATCAAAACACAGTCACCAAAACACAGAACAGAACCCAGAATTTTGCAACAATAGCCATATCCAACTGCAACTTCAAATATCATATTTCATAATGTATACGCTACTTAGATGTGTTGAACCAGCGTGTATACGCGCTTTTTCCAAAGCCAACCAGCGTACATATTTGCAAAAATTAATTCATAATTTTGCAGTTATTCTAGACTTCAGTCATACCCAGATCATAACATTTACAGAATAACACATGCGTCAGTATTCAGATCTAGACTATACATGATCAAACCACATAATGATAATTCATTTCAATCCTTAAGATCCCAATCCCAGATCTTATCCCTCATCAACCGCTAAGATTCATCCTTGGTTCAGATCAAGCAAAGCACCATAAGCTGATAACCTGCATACTAGATCTCACACTTCATCAGATATTCAATCCTTGCACACCCTTTGGCCTAATGATCTTCTCCTCCTTATATAGTTTTAGGCCTTTCTCAATACCATGGACCAAAACTACTTAGGACCAATACCTTGGACCAAATACCTACGGCCAATACCTCGAACCAAATACCTTGGACCAATACCTTGGATCAAAATACCTTGGACCAAATGCCTCAGACCAAAAACTTATTTTTCCAACATGTGCGTGCTTTTCCTCTTGTGAAAGTGTGTGTATACGTTATACACTCCTTTTGTTCTGTTAACCTGCGTGTATACGCTTCTTGGACAAAATGAACCTACGTATAAAACTTAGCATACCTTAAAATGTCCTTTTTATTCAACTTCTTGATTCTGATCTATAGTCCTTTGTTCCTTCATCCTATTCTTTTGTATCATTACTTTGTTCCCTATGAATAGACCTGTTATAATGTGATTTGCCTTTGTACATTACTTCTGAATTGATTCCTTTGAACTGTCCTGCATTTTGTCATATCTATAAACACAACTATCATGCTTTCTATCACATCTGATATCTCTCTAGTAGATTCATCTAAATACATAGATTCATCTAGTTACCATATACAAGTGAGTTGTTCTGCTATAAGTGGGTTGCCATCAAGTACAACACGTGCATCATAATGCCAACAAATTGTTGAATTCATTCTACAAGGTATGTTGCAATGATGGATTCCAGATGGGCTAGTGTCATTGTCGCATGATGATGGTTACTTCCTAGTCTTGGAAGTACCTCCCTCGCAAAGAGGAAGTGTTGATTTTTGTGTAGCTTGGGAGGTACTCGAAGCCCTGGTGTTCAAGGGTTGGAGGTCAAAGTGCCACAAGTAGTCTTGTGGGCTTAGAACCCAAGCTTGGGGTTTTTCACCCCTAAATTCTTGGGCCAAAACTGTGACGAGTCTTCAACATGCGATGGGCGATGATGATATCTCTCGGCAAGATGATTCTAATGCAATGAGAATCATTTGATTTTGAGTTGTTGTTGAGGAGTTATGAATTTTTGAAGTCTAATGTTGGGTTGGCACCATATGAGTTAAGTTCATCTTAAGTTTAGTAGGCCTCCTTGATAGTTGGACAACCCTAGAGTGACATTGGAAGGATCCCCTCATTTATGTATAAATAGAGGGTGAAGGAAAGGTTAATTATCATCCATTTGTGCCCTAGAGAAAGGAGCTCTAAAATTGTAGCAAAGGAGGAGGCCTAAACAACGTGAAAGAAAGGGATCTGAAGTTTTCTACAGGAGGTCGAGTGGCTGAGGCAAGTGCATATTGTCTTTGGGCTAGAACAATGGGTAAAATATGGTATGAGTTTGTTTTAATGAGGGTCAAGGAGGCTTGATGTTAGGCTAAGTTCCTAAGGAGAAAAATGTCGTTGTTCAAAAGGTGTTTTGGAATTGTTTGGAGAGGATCGGTGCTACAGGAGGACTATTGTGCTAGTCCACATGGCTTATCACACATTCAAGAGTTGTGTAAGGGCTATTAAGGGTAGCCTATGCCCTAAAAGAGGCAACGTGGCAAAGGAGGTGCCTTATTAAGGTATGTCACAACCCTTAAAGGGCTTGTTTGTTGACTGTTAGGTGGAGTTAGTGCCGCAGCACATGCCTTAACCAAAATTGTCACAACAATGAAGTTAAACATCATTAGAGTAATGTTTTTGAAGGGATGTTGGGTCAAAATGTTGATCAAACTTGGATAAATTTGATGGGTAGCTTGAGGAGTCCTTAAGAGTTACTTGGAGGAGCCCACATGGACTGTTGGGAAACCTACCAAGCAACCAAGATGACAAAAAGTACATCAGATTGGTAGGTAAGTGGATAACTGCAAGGAGTGTTGTAGATGTTCCCTTGGTTGATGAATTGATGGTGTCCTAGGTGAAGGACATATTGATGTTCCCATATTTGTTTAATATCTCCTCTATTAAAAAAGCAAAGGGCATATTGGTGGATTCTATGGGAAGCCATGTGTAAGGGTCTCCTAAGTGCGAGGATGCCCTAACTAGGAGCAGATGCTACAACGTGGACTTGGTTTCTCATGGACTGTTGGAGGGCAACAAGTGAGAAGAGAAAGTGTGGATGGGATTGGGCACTTATGATTTTTTGGAGGAAAACGTGATAGTTTCCAAGTTGGAGCTCGGTGAGCAATGCTTGATGGAAAAAGTTAGTTGCGAAAGAGGTATTTGATGAGCTCAATGTTTGATGAACCAGAGGAGCAGTTGCGGAGCCTAAGACTTGTGTGTGGAGAAGGACTTCTACAGTAGACGATGGGAAAACCTCCTAGACCGTTTTCATTGTGGGAGATGGACATCTTACAATGATAGGTGACATCCCTCCATGCCCTATGTTGGTCTTCATCGGAGCAAAGTAGGAAGACCATAGTGGGCTGAAGTCCCTAAGTAACTGAGGAACAATAGTGGGTAGATTGAGAGTTGTTCACAAGTGGAGTTGTGAACAAATCGATAGGAGTCTCAATGTGTTATGGCCTTGATGGATGAAGGCACAACTAGAGAGTAGATTGGATAGTTGAGATTCAGTGGCCACATGAACTTGGAGCATTGATAGAGGTAGGAGTTGTAGATCGAGAGCCGCAAGACCGAGTAGGTATAGGGTATGACCGAGAGGAGCTAAGAGAGTGTGCTACAGACAGATGGTCAAAGTATCTTTTTGAGGAAAGATTGGTTGTCAATGGACTAACACCAAGCCCCATTTTTGTATCTTGTACTAGTAGATGTATTAGGCCATTATATCCGGCATGAGAGCCCTAGATTGTTGTATTATATGTTGTTTAATATAATGAAGTTGGGTTGAAAACTGTAAAAAGTTGTCTATATTCTGTGCATGTGTGATTTACTATTGATTATGTTCCAATTTGAAAAGTCGTATCGTTGAGATTCTTGGTTTGGTAGCATCAGAGATTTAAGATTCTATCCTAGACCCAAGATCGTGGAAATTCAACATGCTTGAGGTTGGAGAGATTTGATACATTGAGGTATTGAGTGTGTATAAAACCTGGGAGGAAATCTGTCCGACATATGTGTTTATGTCTAGTTCACGAAGTAGTATGGAGTATGACATTGTTCATAGAGCTTCGACCTTGCATTACACACATAGATCCTTGGGTTAATGGTTACCAAGTAATCCTAATGGTACCTGGAGAGGATGAAATCTTTAGTCCATCTTAATCCTACTCGAATAGATTTCCCTAGTCAGGAATCTAGTCTGTGGCATAGTAAGTTCCTAACCTCTTCATGTTTCATGTGTTTTTAGATCTTCCATGTACTTATGAATACCTCCCTAGTTAAGAGGAAGTGTTGAAGAATGTAACTAGGTTCGGTCTTCATAATTGTATTTGAGTCACAATGAAATGTATTTATCAAAATAATGAAAAATAAATTATTATTATTATTATGACTTATTAAATCATGGGTTTCATGCTTGGGTAATCATGTTTTAGGTCAAAGTCCCCATTGAGGACTTCTAGGATTTATTTTGAGTCATTATAGTCATTATCCATTAAAAGAGACCCTTCTTGGGCTTTTGAATCATGTAAAAAGATTTATTATTGAGTCAGATAAGGTATTTGTCACCTCCACAATAAGTCGGCCTCAAACTAGGTAATTCGACCTCACCAAAAGCCTATATATACAGTAAGTTCGAATTCATTTGGATATATCTCACTCACAAGTTCGATATCCAAGAGAAGGAGGCAAAAAAAGTGTGAAATTCCAAGAATAGAAGGAGAAGTGTTGGAAAGATCAAGATCAAATTTTTTGGTCTATCACAATTGATTGAAAGTCATCTTCTTCTATAACTTCTTTATGCAAATATGTATTTAGGTAAATTTAAATGCTAAATCATGACCTTTAAATTTCATTCCTAAGGACTCTTTTACCATAATGAACTATTTTATTTTTTAACCTTTTTATTCATTTGATATTTTTCTATATCTTCCCACAATGAAGACAATGATGCAGATCAAAGAAATTTGTCACCATGTGGCCAATTCTATGGTAGGCTTGGCACTCAACAAGATTTTTCTCAATGATTTTATCATGAACTACATCATCAATGTCATCCTCATGCATAAATTTGTTGAACATTTGAATCTTACCCTTTCAATATTTTGGCAAGAAATCTTACATTCACAAATTGCACTAGTTTGGAGTAGTCTAGAATATGAAACTAGATACATTTTTCATATTGTAAGCCATTCAATTCCTATTGAATTTAAATCTTCTGAAGGTATAAAAATGACTTTGAAAATATATTTTGTACTTGTTGATGTTCTCCCAAACATTCATGAAAAAATTCTCTTGTAAATTTGAAAGAACGTTCAAGGTCATATTGACTTATAAATTTTCATACCAGGTATGACTTATTTTTACCTCAACAATTATTGTATATCGAGAAAATAATTAATGCTTAGATAAATTCTAAAATAATTGGAAAATAAATTGATTGGTATTTTTAACTTCTCAAAAATAAATTTTAGTAGAAAACAACAAACAATTTTTGCCATTTTGTACTTGTTGATGTCTCCCAAACATTCATGAAAATTTTCTCTTGTAACTTTGAAAGAAAGTTTAAGGTCATATTGACTTATAAATTTTCATTCTAGGTATGATTTATTTTTACCTCAACAATTATTTTATACCGAAAAAAATCATTAATAGTCAAATAAATTCTAAAATTTTTGGAAAATAAATTGATTGGTATTTTTAACCTCTCAAAAATAAATTTTAGTGGAAAACAAAAAACAAATTTTGCCCAAAAATACCCCTTCACTTTTATTAATCTAGAAAATTTAGGGCCTTGACACAGACAAATGTACGAAAATTACAACAAATATTTAAACTTGGAAATGGCCCATTGGATTTTTAGCCTAAGGAAAATTTTGGCCCAAGGAAATCAGTGTGGCTATGTGCAGGAAAAACCAGATCTGACTTAGTTCGGGGGGCTTAACAGAGTTGTGAGATCCTAACATAACCATCAATGGAAGTTGAAGTGACTCAACTCAATGGTAGGTCCTGAAACTTTCCAGACTTGTAAAATTGCATTTTAAAGATTGAACCAGATCATGCATGGTTTGAGGATATATCCTACCACTAGTTTTAATAAATCCACTGCTCACCGAATGGTAGCCATCTTTGTCACTGATTTCACCAGATTTTTCAACTTCAACAACCAGATTACTCAAGTCTAAAGGTTCTTCTGATCGTAAATTTGAAGATGAATGAATCGGGGAAATTTCATGAGCAAGTTTATTTAAAGAGTTATCTTCATGCAAGAGAAGAGATGATGAAGGGTGGAAAGAGTACTCAATGATTTTATTGTTGTCATTTGCATCATGGATAATCTCAATGTCTTCTATCAATTGAGAAGATAACTCATTGGATGAACTTAAATAGCATGGAGTATCTCCATCGCAAGTAGATGAATCATAGATGGTAGAGCACATGGGATAGTGAGATGAAGAGGAATTTTCAATAAGCACATCTTCTTTGACCGAATCAAATTCTGGATCTAAAGTAAAATATTCATGAGAAACCAAAAGATTAGTTGATTCCCCTGGGTAGTCATGATCGCATACATCAACAAATTCATCATCATTGGAATGATTGTTTCTCGAGGCTATGGATTGATCGAAATAATTGATTACATTTGATTCACTACTAGGATTAGTAGATTGAGAATCATCCAAGAATGGAAGCACATTGTTTTGACATGGATGATTTTGAAAAAGAGAAGAAAAATTGAAAGCATCTTCACCTTCCTGCTCCTCTACCTGTGTAAAGTGACTTTCTTGTACCTTATTACAATTTGAACCAACAATGTGAAAATCAAGAGAGTGTGAAACACTAGCTTGTGAAGTAGATGGATTGGGAGGATCACAATACAAAGAGTCATGGAATGTAGATGACAGAGGATCACATAAATATAGATCACATTGGAGGCTAGAGTTATAAATGATAACATCATGTTGCAGAATGGGGAAGTTAGTATTCCCCATGGGCTTGATGAGCCATTCTGGGATTTCCTGCATCGAATCTAAGTCATGAGAAATGGAAGAAGAATGAGAAGATGAATTAGGAATTTGATTTGCATAATTTTAAACTTTATTATGATAACACAAAGGTATCTTCATCTGAACTGGAAAAGGAGGAGGAAAGAGAACAAAAGGAGTAGTAAATTCCTCCTCTGAAATTAGAGGTGTCTCATGGTTCACAAGAATTGGGGAAGTAGGAAAATCATGGGGTTCAAATTCACTGTCTAAAGAGATAAGAACCAAGAGCACAAACTCTTGTTTCAAGAACTCCTAATTCATGTCTTTAGAATTTTCACAACAAAGGTGAAGGAATCAGTAAGAAAACTCCTCAACCAATTCATTAGGCTTCATTCTTAAGAGATTGCATCTTTTACAAACATCTCGGTAGTTATACCTATCAAAGGCTTGATGAATCTCCCCGAGGAAATGATGAAAGGAATGGATGGAAGTAGATGGAAAGGTATGGCACAATTGATTAACACGACCTTCAAGGGTGAGGAAGAAAGAACACAAGAAAAATCTTCATCATTGATTTCGTAAGATTCTCAAAATTTAAGAAAATCATAAATGTGCTTGGTTATGGATGTTCCCTCCTCACCATAAAACTTTAACTGGGACAAGTGATAGCGAGGTTCGGTGGGGATTAAAAATTGATAAAGGGAAAAATTAGAGAAACACCCCGGAGTAAGATTTGAGTATGAGCTATTTTAGATAAGAGATTCAAACTAGATTCAACGATCTCAGCTTATCATATGGCCCTCACGACTCTGGTAAGCCCCTCAAACTATACTAAGAAACATTAGATGGATGAAGCACAAGAAAATGTATGGATGGTGTCAATATCTCGTGACTCTGGTAAGCTCCCCAGACTAAGTCAGATCTGGTTTTTCTTGCAAAATCCTTCTCTTTTCATGGTTTCACTCGATGAAAAGTTATTTTTGGAAAATGTTTGGTATTTTGGGTATGATCTTTCAGATTTTCAAGATTTTATTTCTGACCTGATTCAAGAATATTTTTCAGTTTATTCGTCTTCATACAAATCCCTCACATTAGACTCGGGTTTGGAATGTGTACCTCTCATAGAGCCATAGAATTGCGAAGTTGATCATTTAAAAGACAATCTTTGGACGAAGGAATCATGCCTATTAGATTCATCTCTTAATAGTCAGCTCTCGATTTTTGTTGTGAATCTTATATTGCAAATCTTCCCCTTAATTGCCCCTAAAATCCTCTTGAGTCATAATGAATGCATGAGTTATTGCACGAATAAAGTTCTTCTTCATTAACCGTGTCTTGAATGGTCTCATGTATTTGTTGTGCTGACATCCCTTTTAAATTATTTTCATGACTACGATGCATGCACAGTTTTTCACCAGCTACAGGAAAACAATTTGTCACATTTGGCTTGCAAGGAACATGGTTCGATTGTTCAGAGAATTCACAGAACTGCTCTTATCTTCATTTATTACAAAATGGGAATTGGATGATTTATTCAATTCATCTAATCATTATTCTGTATTTGATGATTGTCATTCATGTTATCATTTTCCCACCAGTATATCCAATGGCAGTTGTTTTACATCCTTTCATATTCATCGTTCAACATCTCACTATTCTTATTCATTATAATCCCATGCCTCTAATTGAAATCCATCTTTTCAAATATTGGTTTTTAAAGAGTATCACCAAGAATTTTATGATCCAACTGCTGAATGGTTGGGGCAATCTGACTCGGCAAGCTTCATTGCAATAAATAGGTTTTGGCCTTTTCTCATGCTTGCTAAGCAGGATAACACAGAAAAAGGTTCATTCGCAAGAAGTCTTTGAGGTTTGTCTGATTAAGCTTTCTGTCGAAGAGGTAAGAATGTGAATTGGATGAAAGTAGTGGTTGTGGCACATCTTTCTACCCACAGGAAAGACCTTCAATTTTTTGTGCAAATTATTCAAGCACTCATATTTTCTCTTGCACATTTATTTATATTTTTTTTAATTGATCGTATCTTTGTGATTTTAGGTCGGGAATGATTACAATGGTTACATTGGAAATTCCATTATACGTGACCCCAAGCTTCTAGTTGTTAGGTTAGGAGTAGGATTAGATGCATCTTAGTTTTCCTTCTCTTGCACCTATCCCATGTTGTTCTCTTTAGTCTCTCTTGTCTTTTCTTACTTTTCTCTTGCGTTATGATTTGGTTTAGATTCTTTTGCTTGTCTTCTAGTTTTGTTTCCTTTTTGTGTGTTGTATTTCTGTTCATCTTGCTTCTTTTTTCTTTCTTGTTGCTTGTCTCCTTTTGTTTTCATCATGGGAATAAGTGATGTGCCTGGACTTGTTTTGGCTTCCTAGTATGTGTGTGGCTGAAGTCTAAAGAGTCTTGTGACACTTCAACATTTCAATAACCTCTAGTCCGTCTTCATTGTGTCAGTTACATATTTTGGTTGATGAAGTTCCGACAAAAAATAATATCCATCAGTAAGGAGAGTTTTGTTCAAATCATGAACCTGTGTCTACTTAGGAAACCTTATGCCTACAGTCGGTTTTGTGTTTCATTGTTTTCATGCTTATCAAATTAGTATAATAGGAGAAGGGGAAAATTATAAGCGAAAAACCTAAATCAAAGGTATCTATATGCTTCTATGAAGGAACAACCTCTTCTGCTCTCAATAAGTGGGGATCCCTCTTCTGCCCAAAAATGAATAAGTGTCAATGCATAGTCCTCTTTAAAATAAATAAATAAAGGTGAAAGAAGAGAAAGGATTCCTGCACTGAGAGGCACAAGCAACTCTGTCAGGGTACTTTCTAGGCTCACAGTAGTAGAGTAATGTTTGTGTTCCTACATGACTCCACTGGCGTACTGTCGGGGCGTATTAGTAGCGGAGCAACATCTGAGATGAAAAATTATACTCTAAAAATATTAAGCTCGTGAGCTACACTACCCTTCTTAACTCAAAACATTGTGATATCTCTGAATTTTATGTTGTGTCCAATCGAGAAGGCATAAATGGACTGTGTCTATTTATGGGGTAAGAAGGCCAAAATAATCTGAACGATGAATCAGTACTCCCTGAAGAAACAAGGCCCTGCACAAAAGAATTTAACTAAGGCAAAGAAGCTGGAATTATACCAGTGTGTCACCAAGTGTTGTGGCTGCTACAACACCCTCCAATATTTTGGCTTGCACTCAATTTTGGAGCCTTCCTTGGTATTGCACATTCTTTCGCAAACACTGAAACTCATTTCATGTACTTTTCTCCCATTTACAAGTTGGGTAAATTGTCATCTTTTCGCATGATTGGTTGTAGCACAATGTGTAGAAGCCTGTGCTAGTGCTTTCAAGGGTCTATATTTGTGTATATGAGTTGTTCTAACTATTAAACATTTGTCGCACTCATTCACAAAGTTTTAAGCATTGTCACACAAGTGTCGTCACGATCATCACAAAGTGTATCTTAAGTGTCACATTTGTCGTAACTGGTCATAAATTTGTCGCACGGAGGGAAATTAATTATTCATGTGTCATGGGTGATCTATATTGTTGTGTCATCAAGTATTCTAAGTGCGAGATCAAGATAGAAGTCCTATCTGTTCACATTAGTCTAACTAGTCTTACACTTGCCATTTCTGAAAAATATTTCTGGCAAAGCAACTTGGATTCACCCAGCCTCCCTAAACTGCGCACTGCACAATTTTAGTCCTCTAGTTATGACCTTTCCCATTGGCACTACAAAATGTGTAGTTCATTCCTCCCAAGACTGCTACACTACATAGTTTATGTGCTCAAGCTCCGACCTTGACCTCTAGAATTGTGCAATTCCTTCTCCCAGCTTGGCCTCAACTTTGCACTTTGTAATATATAGCCCCAAGATCATCCTTTGAGCTCCTGATCTGTGATATACCCTAACCTCCCATGTCTCCCGTAACTAAGCATTGTGTTCACTCAGTGTCCATCCCCTCATCTTGCCTCACTGGCTCCTAGAACTGCACAGTTTTCTCCCTTAGTCCAGCCTGAACTGCGCACTACATAGTCTTAAGGCTCAAGCCTCAACCCCGATTTCTTGAACTACACAATCACACAATCACCTGGGCTCATCTGCCCTCCAAAAATGCACAATAGATTGGTCTAATACCTGTCCCCTTAGCCTGTCATCCTGAGCTCCCAAACTGGAAAATTTTCTTCCTCAGCTTAGCCTAAACTATGCACTGCATAGTCTCAAGGCTAAAGCTTCACCCCTGACTGCCTGAGCTACCCAATTGCACAATTACTGAGCCTCTTTCCCAACTTACCACTCAGTTCTGACTCAGTAAGTGGATTAATGTGCACCATCTTAGACTAGGGGTTTATTGGACTGATGTCATCTTGTCATGAGTGAATTGCAGATGCATGAACCTTACCATCCTGTGGCGAGGTGATGAAGAAATGTCTTAGCTCTTACCTAATAGAAATGTCCCTGGGGTTTAAATAACTCACCCTATAATCAACGCAACCCCATTTAGTAGAAATGTGCATTGCACCTAAGTGAAGATACACTGTAGGGAGGAGTGCATAGCACTGTCTCTCCTTATAGGGGTGCATTGAGCATAAATCAAAATTTTATTTACCAATTTCCCTTCAAAAAATTTCAGCTTTCTTGCATGGAATGGATCCTAATGAGTCTCTTCTTTATGTTCTAGGTCTTCATTAACACAAAATGGCCTTTATAGGTTCTGAGTACTACTACTAGCACCACCCACATAACCAAAATATGGTAAGGGATGTCAACATCTGCAAACCAAACATAAAAGGGATCAACAAAAACCATGTAAAACTCTGAAGAGACACACTACAAACACACTCAACACACCTATATATAGTATGTACATAGTGTACTACGCATGAGATCAAGCATAGTATTTCTTTAAGTACAACCCATTTCTAGGTTGTGCCAGTGGAACTCCATCAAAATCGACTAACTCATAGGCCCCTTTAGCAAGAACATGCTTGAAAATATATGGACCTGACCACATAGGTTGGAAACTTTCCTCATCCTAACTTATCAAATTCTAGATAATATAAAAGAATAAGGTCTCCTTCTGAGAAGACACAAGCCTTAAAAATTTTGTTGTCTTACACCTTGATACATATTTTATGAGCTTCATTAGCTAAAGCGACATCACATCATGTCTCATCTAAATGGGTCTGATGTGAAAGACGTTCCTCTTCTACCTAAATGGTGGGAAGAAGTTCTACAACTAGTTTTTGTGACATAATCTCACATTCAATTGGGAGGATTACATCCAGACCATAATCCAACTAAAAGGGTCTAAATACAATAACAGTCTTAACTGAGGTTTGGTAGTCCCATAAGAAAACATAAAGAAGAAAATGTCAGTCTAGTTTACGGACCCCTACCATATGTTGAAGCATAGTTTTGAGAGCTTTATTGATAGCATCAACTTTTCCATTAGCCGGAGGATAGCAAGGAGTGGAACTTTCATGGGAAAGTCCTAGCTTAGCAGCTAGTTCAAGCATCATATGATTCCGGAAATGATTTCCGTGATCTATAACTATGGCTTCCAGAACACCAAACCATGCGATAACATGATTGAAGAAGAAATATATAGTTGTTTCACCAGTATTGTTAAATGTGGGCATCGCCTTGGCCCATTTAGTAAAATAATCTACTGTGACAATGATATAACCAAGCCCTTGACTGAGTGGTAGTTGCATGTCACGAATTCGATGCCCCGTTTCAAAAAATTACCAACTACGAGAACGGGATGTAATGGAGCAGGTGGAGCACAAGCCTTACGATCATAAATTTGGCATGCATGACACTTTTAGACAACGAGAATATAGTCGTGAAAAATGGTAGACCAAAAGTAATTGGCACAAAGGATCTTTCTTGCAGTAGGATAACCAGACAAATCACTGCCACATGCCCCCGAGTGGCATTCATTAAGGACTTTCTCGACCTCCTCATGTGTGAGGTACCTTCGTAAAATCGTATCAATATCGCATTGATAAAGGGTGTCACCAATAATGATGTAATTTCTACCTTGGTATTGAATACATCACTGCTCAGAGTGAGGGATATTAGACTAGAAATTTTGGGTTTGGAGATATATCAGAATGTCTCCATACCATGGGTCAGATGATGAAATCAGAAACAATGACTCGTCAGAGATAGAATCTTCAGATGTTGATTTGGAATCAAGGGGAGGAAGGTCACACATAAGATCACTGAAAACTAGGGTCTTTGACTTGGATTTGATGAAATCCAGGTCAAACTCTTGTAGGATGATGATCCATATAGATTATTCCCCCCCCTCCCCCCAGCAATTGATGTGAGAAAATATATGTCATAGGGTTGCAATATGAAACAATCGTAGTTTTCCAAAGCAAAATGTAATGGCGGAACATTTGGATGTCTTGAATGGCCACCAAAGCCAAATTTTCTATGTGGGTATACTAGACTTCAGTATCATTGAGATTCCTACTCAAATAATATATGGGATGTTCAGTCCCTACATTGTCTTCTTGGACCAATACCATTGCTATAGTAGAAATGGTAGTAGTGAGATATAGGAAATATTTGTGTTGGTAATTAGGGGGTATAAGAGAGATTCCTGAACCAGTGCATCTTTCAGAGCATAAAACACCTTTTGAGCAGCATTATCCAAATGGAAGGGAACCCGTTTCTTAAGCAAGTGAGTGAATCCTTTGGTCAACTAAGTGTAATTAATGACGAACCTTCACAAGAAGTTAGCCTTCCCTTGGAGTCGTTGAAGTTGAACGAGAGAAGAACGTGTAGGCATATTGATGATTACCTCTAATTTCATAAGATCAATTCGATTTCCATGTTTTGAAATAACAAAACCAAGAAGTTGACTAGAACTAACAAAGAACACACATTTGTGTGGATTTAGTCAAATATTATAGTGTTTACATCATAAGAAAATAGCCCTAAGATGCATCGGTCATCAACCCAATATTTAGAATGAGCAAGGATATCATCCAAATAAGGTTGCACGATGTGTTTAATGTCATGAAAAGCATAATCCATTGCCCTTTGAAACGTGGCCCCAACATTCTTTAAACCAAATGGTAGTTTCCGGTAGGAAAATGTACCCTAGGGACAAATAAATGCAGTTTTAATTTGATCTGCTAGGAGAATGTTGATTTGATTGTATCCAAAGAAACCATTCACAAATGAATAGATTTCGCATCCAACATAGTCATCAACAATCTGGTCGATGAACAGGGCTGGGTAATTGTCCTTTGGAGAAACACAATTCACATCTCAATAATCGACACATACACGGATTGTCCCCGATTTCTTCGTGACAGGGATAATATTTGACATCCAATTGGTCAAAGGAATAGGGTAGATGAAACCAGCATGAAGAAGTTTTTCAACTTTAGTCTTTATCATGGCAGCCTTCTTGGGATGGACCAAATGGAGGCACTACTAGACTGGTTTAGCATCAGGATACGTTTTAATCTCATGCACCACTATATTCGAGTTGATACCTATAATTTCCTCATAGGTCTAGGTAAAGACATCTCGAAACTCTTGAAATAGGGATTTATAGGTCTTAATCCTGGATGGAGAGCAAGACACACCAATGTGTAGATCTTTGACACTGCCCGGTTTAACAATATATCAAGAGGTATCATTTCTTCGATATTCGAGAGATTCTTTTTGGAATCAACTTCGTGAATAGAAATAGAACTTGTAAAAGACTCGACAATATTAGGTAGATACACATCACTAAGATTATCCTCAATGGAATTTGGTAAGGAGGAATGATGGTGATAATCGTCCCATGGCACATCATTTGGCATCATGATATCCATGATGCTATCATCAGTTGAGAATGTACGAGAGAATCGATCAGAAGAAGAGCCATAATCCAATTATTGATCAACCCAATTGATTGAAGAGAAGGAAAATGCCACACAAGCTAAATAGATGGCTCCGTAATCAATCTCAATGGGGCTAAATGACATTCACTCGCCAAAACTATGGATATTAGTTTCATTTGGTACAATACATGGATTAGTCGAGATAGTAGAAGATGATATCATATTGATATAAGCAATCGATGACGATTTGTTGGGTAGTGGAGGAGGAGGGGATGAAAAGGTTCCCATGAGTGAGAAATCCTTCAGCAGTCCAACCTTGACATGTTGATAAGAGTGTAGAGTTTCCCCTACAAGAGGGACACTTCCAGTAACATGAGAATGATAGGCGAAGAAGGTGAGTTATTCAATGGCCATAATCCCACCCTTATGAGGAAAGGAGATCATACAAAAATAGGTCGAAACAACAACATCCATGGCATAAACCCACGTGCGACCCAATAGAAGATTGTAATGAAGAGGTCCATCAATAAATTCAACTTCTATGGATATAGTTTTCCCTCTAATTCTACTTTCAAGGAGTTTAGAATAACACAAGGTTTATACGCTCTCCCATCAAAAGCTTTTAATGTGTTGGGTGACTAACTCAGTTGAGGAGAACCAATCACTTTCCAACAAGACATGGACATTATACATGTCGAGGCTCCCTCTTCCAAAATAGAATGATGAATGTTCTTAGCACAGACGATGACCTGGATGATAAAAGCTAATTAAGCCAGAAGGCTAGGGGTATAGTTTTCATGACTAAAAACAACTAGGTTGGAATCTGAAAGATCCACACATCTTTGGACTCATTAAAACATCAAACAACGATGGACTCATCATTCATGATTGGATTGAACCACTCCTTTTCTGGGTTTGTTAAATATTCTAAGAGGGATTCATCTGAATGATGGACTTATAGATCAAGCTTATGTTATCGTCCTCAAGATTGTTAAAAATAAAGAGGTACTGACCAGTATGGTTGGGGAAATTGGGAAAACATGGTACTCCATTTCTTTAATGGCAATGAGTTGCTCTTGAACACGACACTCTTCCACTTCATCTTTGTGGCTTTTCGGTTGGGAAATCTGATTGTCTTTTGGTTTATCAATCTGTTTCAAAGCCTTCATTTTTGGTTTTGGACCAATGCTTCCAACTCCATTCAGTGTCATTGTTGTGTTCAAAAGAATTCATTCAGTCAATAACTACTACAATACTCTTAATCCTTCATTCCATGTATGTGTTTCCTAATCCAGTTTCGTATCAACATCATTATGATCATTTTGTCTCAAATCATGATACATGTTTCATGTTGTTGATGAGGGATACATCAAGGCCCTCCTGCAATGAGTCGCTTCCTATCAACATCAGCTCATCATCCAAGAAGTTGAATTAGGAACACTCCTTTGGTACCTTGGTGTTTACATACATCAATGGAAAGTTCCTCGCTATCGTTGAAAAATCTTCATCATTGGCCTTCAACCGAAAGATTATGTGTGGTGTTCAACATCAACTCATTTATTCACACCATACGAATTATACTACAGTACCTTGAGAACCATTAACATCATCAGTGGTTCCTCTCATGTCTGTTAATGACTTACATCATTGGTCGATAATCAGATGGTGTCTACCATGTTCAACCTTAGGTCATTGACTCATATGGTTAGACATGTACATTGGTTAGTCATGTGAACGAGATAGAAGACCCACGATCTAGTTTAATCCATCCAGGCTATGATTTCAGGAATAATACAAGATCACAATGTATGATGGCTATGATCATACAGATAGTCATCCATGGATGTTTCTTTTAATCATTGTACATGTAATGCTAGCTTATTTTTGAGTATGGGTATGCCTCCCTCAACAAATATGTCATGATGAAAATGTATTGTAACATATGATGATCACGCTAGTTGTTCTTTATCCTAACTTGTCATAAGGTAAAGAACTTCGGTCATCAATTGTCATTTCTAACTTTGCACTTTAGGAGGAACTTTGTTATAGGCCATTTTGTCACATCTAGTCAATAGGCCTTCAAACAGGATCATTCACATCCTTTGGACATTTTTTCATCCTCCCTACACAAGTCCCTAAGTATGTATCTCTCATATCCCTGAGTTTATGCCTGAAACTACTTCATTTCAGTCATTTTTAGGACCAACACACCCTGGCCCCTCATTGGCCAACATTGACCACCAAGTTTTCATACTCTTGGCCTACATTGATCACCAGCAGGTTGCTCAGTATTAAGGGTGAAATGATTCTAGAAGTTCAGGAAGAAAAAAGAATCTCGAAGCCTCCTCTTCCAAAAGCTTTCAAGATCTATTGTAACCTTTTACCTTGGATAAAAGTATTGAATCCTATCTTATCCTACCTTGGACTTTTCACCCCTTATCCCTTGAGCTCACCCTCCCATCAAGAGTGGATCTCAAGCCCATATTGGTAAAAGGATAATAATTCATGAACTACCTCCCTCGTCTATATATTTACAGACATCCATAGGCAAGGGGTTGGCTTTTGGAGATTGATTCTACCCCTATTTTGTTGATGTGAGAGATATCATTCCATGCATTAGGGTGACTAGAGGTGCACTTTGTGGTAAGGAAAGGACAAGTCAACTTGGAGGAGCTCTTTGATAAGATCAACATCTATTTTTGGTTGTAACTCACTCCATTTCTATTAATGTAGAGAATTCTTTGTTTTCCTATATATGATGTTATGATTTCATGTATTTTAATACCATGTTGATTTATTGAATAAAGTAAATAGATAATGGGATGAAGCCTACCTAGAATCTGTCGTATGCTTCACTCCTTCCTTAGATTGTATGTTCCAATCCTATCTCCAATCACTATAATTAGAACATGCACAATCAGACAACGCAAGCCAACAATCTACGGGATCTATGTAGCATCATCTAATCACTTTATTCAATAGATCAACATGGTATTGAAATACATAAAATCATAAAATCATATATAGGAAAACAAAGAAATTTTTACATTAATAGAAATAGAGTGTGTTACAACCAAAATAAATTTTGATCACAGAAGATCTCCTCGAAGTTGACTTGTCCTTTACTTGCCATAAAGTGCACCTCTAGTCACCCTAATGCATGGAATGACATCTCTCACATCAGCAACATAAGGGTATAATCAATCTCCAAAATCTAATCCATTGCCTATGGTTGGTTGTAAATATATAGATGAGGGAGGTAGTTCATGAATTCTTATCCTTTTACCAATATGGGCTTGATATCAACTTTTGATGGGAGGATGAGCTCAAGGGATAAGCGATGAAACCTCCAAGGTAGGATAGGATAGGATTCAAGACTTTTATCCAAGGTAAATAGTTACAACATATCTTAGAAGCTCCTGGAAGAAGAATCTTTCGGATTCTTTTTCGTTTTCCTGAATTTCTAGAATCAACACACCCTCAAGACTGGGGAACCTATTGGTGATCAACACGGGCCCATAGTAGGATAACTTGGTGGTCAACACTGTCCAATGATGGGCCAAGGTGCATTGGTCCTAAAAATGATTGAAATGGAGTAGTTTCAAGTAGAAACTTGGGGATATGAGAGAGGCATGCTTAGGGCTTTATGTAGGGAGGATGAAAAAGTGTTAAAATAATGTGAATGATCATGTTTGAAGACCTACTGAACAGATGTGACAAAATGGCCTATAACATATTTCCCCCTAAAGTTCAAAGTCCAAAAAGACAACTGATGACACAAGTGCTTTACTTTGTGACAAGTCAGGATCAAGAACAACTAGTGAGATCATCATCTGTTACAATAAATTTACATCATGGCTTTTTTTTGGGGGGAGGCATACCCATAATCAGCACATAAGCTAACACTACATGTAGAATGATCAAAAGACACATCCACAAATGATTGATGATGGATTTGTGACTGGATGACTGTCAGTATGATCATAGCCATCGTATATTTGTGTGATTGTATTATTCCTGAAATCGCAACTTGGATGGATGAAACTAGATTTGGGGTCTTCTATCTCGTTCACACAACCAAGCAATGTATGAGTCCAAAGATTATGTGTTCGATCCCTAGTATGGCTGCCAAATTATTATGTGAAATCTATGAATGCAAACAAAGGTATCTCCCCTAGGCCTGATGGACTAACCTAGAACAATAGAAAGACAAAGAAGTTGATGTTTTCCATAAAGTAAATAGATAAATGGATGATGTCGACCTGGAATCTGTAGTATGCTTCACTCCTTCCTTGGCTTGTATGCTCCAATCCTATCTCTGATCACTATAACTAGAACCTTCATAATCAGATAACACAAGTCAATGATCTATGAGATATTTGTAGCATCATCTAATCACTGTATTCAATAGATCAACATGGTATTGAAATACATGAGATCATAACATCATATATAGGAAAACAAATAACTCTTTGCATTAATAAAAATGGAGTGACTTACAACCAAAAATAGATGTTGATCTTGTAGAAGAGCTCCTCCAAGTTGACTTGTCCTTTAGTTACCACAAAGTGCACCTTTAGTGACCCTAATGCATGGAATGATATCTTTCATATTAGTAGCATAAGGGTAGAATCAATCTCCAAAAGCCAACCCTTGCTTAGGGATAGTTGTAAATATATAGATGAGGGAGGTAGTTCATGAATTATTTTACCAATATGGGCTTGAGATCCACTGTTGATGGGAGGATGAGCTCAAGAGATAGGGGATGAAAACTCTAAGGTAGGATAGGATCGGATTTGAAATGTTTATCCAAGGTAAATAGTTACAACAGATCCTGGAAGCTTCTGGAAGAGGAAGCTTCAGGATTCTTTTTTGTTTTCCCGAATTTCTAGAATCAGCACACCCTCAAGAATGAGCAACCTATTAGCGATCAATTTAGGCCCAGAGTGGGAAAACCTGGCATTAAACGCTGGCCAATGAGGGGCCAGGGTGCATTGGTCCTAAATATGATTGAAATGAAGCAATTTCAGGCAGAAACTCAGGGATATGAGAGAGGCATACTTAGGGATTTGTGTAGGGAGGATGACAAAGTGTTCAAATAATTTAAATGATCTTGTTTGAAGGCCTATTAACCAGATGTGAAAAAATGGTCTATAATAGATCCCCCCTAAAGCACAAAGTTAGAAATTACAACTGATGACTGAAGTGCTTTACCTTGTGACAAGTTAGGATCAAGGAAAACTGGCGAGATCATCATCTCTTACAATACATTTACATCGTGACATATTTTTTGAGGGAGACATACCCATACTCAACACATAAGCTAACATTACATGTACAATGATCAAAATACACATCCATTGATGAATGATGATGGACTCATGACTAGATGACTATCTGTATGATTGTAGCCATCATACATTATGATCATGTATTATTCCTGAACTCGTAGCCTAGATGGATGAAACTAGATCTGGGGTCTTTTATCTCGTTCACATGACAAACCTATGTACGAGTCCAAAAATTATGGCTTCGATCCCTAGTATGGTCGCCCATTTATTATGCAGAATCTACGACTGCGGATAGAAGTATCTTCCCTAGGCCTAGTGGACTGACCTATAACAACAGAAAGACAAATAAGCTAATGTTTTCCTTAAATTAAATAGATAATGGGATGAATCCTACTTGGAATTTGTCATATGCTTCACTCATTCCTTGGCTTGTATGCTTTAATCCTAGCTCTGATCACTATAGTTATAACTTGCACAATCAGACAACATAAGCCAACAATCTACGAGATCTATGTAGTATCATCTAATCACTTTATTCAATAGATCAAAATCGTATTGAAATACATGAAATCATAACATCATATATAAGAAAACAAATAACTCTTTGTATTAATAGAAATGGAGTGAGTTATAACCAAAAATAGATGGTGATTTTGTTGAAGAGCTCCTCCAAGTTGACTTCTCATTTCCTTGCCACAAAGTGCACCTATGGTCACCCTAATGCATGGAATGATATCTCTCACATCAATAGCATAAGGGTAGAATAAATCTCCAAAATCCAACCCCTTGCCTATGGTTGGTTGTGAATATATAAATGATGGAGGTAGTTCATGAATTATTATCCTTTTACCAATATGGGCTTGATATCCACTCTTGATGGGAGGATGATCTCATGGGATAAGGGATGAAACCTCCAAGGTAGGATAGGATAGGATTCAAGATTTTTATCCAAGGTAAATAGTTACAACATATCCTAGAATCTTTTGCAAGAGGAAGCTTCTGGATTATTTCTCGTTTTCCCGAATTTCTGGAATCGACGCACCCTCAAGGCCGAGGAACCTATTGGTGATCAACATAGACCCATAGTAGGACAACTTGGTGGTCAAAACTAGCCAATGAGGGTCCATGGTGCATTGATCCTAAAAATGACAGAAATGAAGCATCTTCACGCAGAAACGCAAGGATATGAGAGATGCATACTTAGGGATTTGTGTAGGGAGGATGACTAATCCAAAATGGATTTAGCATAGCCTCCAGATCAAAAATCTTCAAATACATGTGAAATGGAAAAATGTTGAAGGGCTCATGAATACAAAGCCAAGGGTGAAAACTGCATGAAAATCCGAGTTCGGACAAGGAAAATAGAGTTAATCAAAGGTTCAGGTCAAACAGTCAAAACCTACGTCAGTAGGACATGTGGCAACCCAGGAAAGAGCCACAGGTACCTGATGATGTCAGCACAGAAGATGATGTGGCAATTAGAGATTGGTTCAGACCTTAAGCGATGAGGAATAGTAGTCAAGAGCTGAGATTGTCCGATTAAAGGAGATCAATGCATATCGCGTCGAAACATGCAGGCAAGTTATCTGGGAAAACGGACACCATAACTAGGAAAATGGAGCTAAACTCTTTGAGTTCTGACAGGAGGGCGGTAAATGGTTTATCACGAGCCCTCAAGGTAGGAAGCGGTTTGAGACTAGGAGCACGCGATTCCACTCAATGCTCGACACATAGCCTTTCGAAAACCACTTTATCGCGTGCCTTCGGAGAAATAGCAAACGTGCTAGTTGGAGCGCAAAACCGCGTGACAGCCATCGGATGGTAGAGGACAGATAAATGGTGTAGGTTGTCCATATCAGTTGAAGAGCAGGACACGACAATCATCATATGGTTTGTTCTCGAGATCAGTGCTGGGAAAAGGCCAGATGGTTGGTGTCCACCCGCGCCCGCCAGTCCTTTCATTTATAGCCTGTTTATATTATAAACGTATTTGTTCCATGTTTATTGCAATTTGTAACTACAACGTGTTATATAAACACCATAACACAGAAAAGTTGACAGGAGTGTATTGTGAACCGTTCCAGGGGGTCTAGAGGTCAGGGTGACTAGTACGGTTGTGTGTATGCTCATTTCGACTCGAAGTTTCGAGCGGAACATAGTGGTGAGTTCCATTTCTATGTTGAGACTCTGTTTTTGAGCTCACACCTGTAAAAACCAGTTGAAGACATAATAAAGAGGTTAGCATTGGAAGCTAGGACCAGGAGACGTAGCCAGGAAGTCTGGTGAACTCCTTTATCAATTTTGCTTGTGTTGATGTGCCTAATTGTGTTTTTATAATTGTTTCAGTGTTTGGTTTATTCACAATCTTATTGATCCATAGCACTAAGTAACATAGGAAACTTCACACATAGTTTATAATACCTTTTATCAATTTCAGATCAATGACAAAGTGTTCAAAGGATGTGAATGATCCTGTTTGAAGGTCGATTGACTAGATGTGGCTAAATGGCCTATAACAAAAAGTTTCCCATTGTTGAATTTTGTAGCTATGGTCAGTCATCATAATTACAATTTTTTTCATTGATGTATTTTTAAAGCATGTTATTCATGCTATTTTCAAAAAGAGAAAAATATTTGACATATTCTTAATGTAGGTTTTTAAAAGAATAAAATTTGAATTTTTATTATTTGAATTTTTGGCTCCAAGAAACCAAGTCGTCCCTCCTCCTAGTCAAGTCAGCCCCAACCTATGATGGCACCCATTCAGCATAACAAATCACTATATAAGGAAATTCATCCTCCCACATTTGGCATTCAACTCATGACTTTTCTATGGAAGTAAGTTCAAAATTTCTAAGGGAAAAAGAAGACATATTTGAGAGAGAGACAAGACAGATCTCCAGCAAGTTATTGGATGAGTTAGAGGCTAATTAAAGAACTGAATTTCTGAGGATATATTCTATGAAAGAATTGTAACTCTTAGGTATCATATCTCTATGGAAAGACTATATTTATGTGGATTAGAACCCAGCATGACCGAGTCTGCCTAGCGATAATTATGAGGCCGAAATTATGCTCCAACAAAAGCATACCAAACTAAAGTTATTGGGTAGCCAGTTGACTTGACTAGGAGGCAGGTGGACCAAGTTTGACCTAGATTATTCTGTTGGTCAGATTGACCTTTTAATGACTAGGATGTCTAAGTGTGTCTCTTATTGAATTGGAGAATTTCTATTAGGTTGTTTGGTTTTCCCCCATGTGGATTTTCCCAACGTAAATACTTGTGTTATTGTGTGGCTATCACTTTATGATTCTTATGGAATTTTTGTCTTACTATTGAGCTCCTCTATGTAATTTCTTTATGATGGAAAAAATCACAAGAAAAATAATAACTTAATGAAAATCATAAGTAATTATCAGTGTAGAGGATGCCCAAAAAATTAAAATGGCATAAGAGCTTGGGTGAAAGATCTACCCTAAGAGAAGCAATCTACTTCAAGTTATTCTCTAGGGTTTATAGGGTCACCAACCTTAGAAACCCTAGCTCCATTTTGATTGTAAGAAGAATGCAAAAGTAATCGCATTTGCCATGTTGTAAAATACCTAGTTAAAATATATGAAGGCTAAAGTCTCTTTTGTACCAAGATTGATCCAGGTGTATATTAGTGGCCACCCGCCTATTCCAATTGGACCACCACCATTGTTTATTTCAGTTTTTCAGTTTCCTTATTTGTAGCACAATTTACTACTTTTGGCAATTTTTCAGGTCCTGGACTTCCGGAGCCGTTTTGAGGCCCTAAACTACTTTTTTTGGGAAAATCGGGAGCAACATTGGTCGTGGCTTGATGTTGCTCACTTAAAAGTTGTAGTCTTCGGATAGATATTTCTAATGAGGTATTGTGCATGTCAAAACATAGATAATATGCCAAAGTTACAACCCCAGGAAGTTGATGTACCAATTTACCCAAACTGGGCCCATAGTTTGGCGCTTCATCTCCTAGGGTTAGGTTTTTGGATGTTTAGGGTTTTCTATTGTTTCTCAATAATAAATAGGCCTTTGAGCCTCATTGTAACATAGTTTAGAGGCATGTATCCGCCACATCTCTTCTCAGAGATAAGCTACCATTACCTGAGCTAGTCTTATTTCCATTTTGTTTGTAAGCATATTTCAGTGTTTTACATTAATGAAATGAAGTGTTATTTCTATTACATCTTTGTATTTATGGTTATATCTATAATTTGTTGTGTTCTAGTTTAAATCCAGATCAGTGGTATTAGAGTGTTCTACTCTTTCTTTGTTTTTATTTGCATGTCCCCAACAAGGTCGGGATATAAGGAGTTAGGGCTTGAACTGGTCGAACCTTTGCAAGACCAGCCTTGCAAATCCTAACGGAATCCCATGACGGATGAAAATAAATATGAGGGGGCAGGAGATCCTATCAAAATATTGCTCGAAGAAGCCCTCGAGCAACAAAGGAATGTGATGATGGATAACTTTGATTAGATCCTTCAGTGGCTACCCAAGGGTAATGCATCTACTTCCGACAGCTACTCTGGAAGCCACACCCTTTAAGGTACAAGTTAACTTTGAAATTCCCATATTTGAGGGTCAGATAGCTGTAGAAGTTGTAGATAAATGGTTAAATCTGCTAGAAGGATATTTTTCCGTTCATTATTTTTCTATTCTAGAAAATATCACTTTTTCACTTCTCAAAGCATCCCCCCATGTCAAGGACTAGTGGGAAACCTACTATGAGCAGAAGGATGAAAGTAAGAACTCACTATTTAAAGCCGAAATCACTTGGAACTCATTCTGGGATGCCATCAAGGAGCAGTACTACCCTGTCAGGAGCTATGAGGATAAATACATAAAGTGGACAATGCTGCCGATGGGAAGGGACCAATATGTGGTGGAGTTTACCAATGTTTTTCATACCCTTCGCACGAAGTTGGGTATCAAGGATTATGAGAAGCATTTGGTTCTCAATTACTACAACTGCCTACACAGGTACATCTAGGACGAGATGGAGTCCTTCGACATCTCCCCGCTCGGCACAACATACAGTTATGCTGTCAAGATCGAGCAAAAGTTTAACCAGAAGAAGTGAGACTTTGGATTTGAAAATCCGAAGCAAGGGAAAGGGCCCCCAAACCATAGAACAAAGGACAAATCCAAGGTGGGGCGGCCCAGGACAACCCGCCAAAGCCGCAAGCAAAGAACAACACCATGAAGCTGAAGAAGGACATGGGAAAGTGGTGTGACTTCCATAAGAGCTCCACTCACAACAAAAGTGAGTGTCAGGCAGAGCAGTCATTGGTGGCCGAGATAAAGGCTTCGGAATCAGATGCATGTTCCGACTCTGAGTCAGAACCCGATAAAGGGAATGACAAAGGGAAGCAGATTATTGATGGGAAGCCCAACACCACCATTGCACCATGAAGATCTAGAAGGAGGAGCGCCTCTTCCACTCCCAAATGTGGGTAAAGGGTTCCCTGCTATAGTTCATTGTTGACAGTGGGAGCCAAAAGAATCTCATTTCGGCAGAGGTTGTGAAGCAGCTAGGCTTACCGACCACAACACATCCACAATCGTACACCATCAGGTGGCTTCACCAAGGACGGGATCTTCGCATGAGCCAGCAGTGTCGCCTTCCATACAACATCAAGCCCTTCACGGATGAGGTATTATGTGGCAATGCTCCCCTTGATGTTTGTGATGTATTATTAGGCCAACCATACTTATGGAAGCTGTTAGTGTCATTATTTGCATCCTACCATCAATGATCAAAAATCCTCTTTTCATATCATGTTAAGGGTCTGATTCAGAATTTTTTTATCATTCCACCAGGTCATGCAAAACAATTAGTCACTAATGGTGGTCCTAGTCCAAAAACATCACTCTTCCCTAAATGTGATTACTTGTTGGCATAGTTTCATATCTTTTTGACTGTACATCAGTGATAAAGTTATTTTTATCATGCTATTTGTATCAGTCATGAGGTCATTATGTCGTCTTGAAATTTAGTCCTTCAAGGTCTCATTAGGTATTTAGGGTTTTTCAAGGTTTCATTAGGTCATTAGGGTTGCCAAGGTTCGATTCCATTGCATAATACCAACAAGTAAAGGGTGATCAAATAACATCCCTTCACCATGTGAAGATGATTTGTAAAGAGAAATGCTTATTTTATTATGTAAATTTATGTCTATTAAATGTAATAATTTTACCATCCCAAGCTATTAACTCAGTGTTCCAAAGATTCCAGACCATCAAAAGATCAATTTTTAAAAGGAAATAGTCAAGTGAAAGGGTAAAGTTTCAAAGGGTTAAGTGCATGCCAAAGGGAGTTGTTTTTCCAAGGGTGTTCAAATCAACATTTTCCATAAGCACTAAACCCTAATTTCCTCACCCATTGAGCTAGGGTTGGCTATGGAATCAGAGACATCTGAGTATATGAGGCATAAGGGAGGTCATTTCAATTAGTATGAGGTGATTCCAACTCATACACATCTTGTCTCCATCATTTTTCAATAAGTCATTCCAAGGGACAAACCATTTGCCACACATAAGGTCGGTTTTTCTTCAAACTATGTTTCAGACCAAACAGGGAAGAATTTGGAAAATGTGCTAGAGTTTTTTGTCCACAATATGCCAAGGAAGAAAAACCTCCTTTAATTTTTACACAGGTGTCATGCTTTTAGAGAAATGTCAAAACTACAGTTGCCTCAGGAGAGTTGATGCACTTCTGGAGTGACCTTGGGAAAATCAAGATTTATCCTAGTTGGAGTGACCAAATGACTTTCTTGATGAGTCAAATGAGAACTAGACACATAGAGATTTCCAATGAGCTATTATGAGCTCAATTTGGAGATAAGGAAGACCTCCAAACATTGACTAAAACAACACTCTGCATTTTGGAAGCCTTATTCTGCACATTTTGACCAGTCTTGGGAGATTAAGCTTTTGACAGGGAAAATGAGCTCAAAATTTAAAAATTAAAGATGTTCTAGAAATTAGACTTGACAATATTTCCAATGAGCTATCCCATGTTGAATTTGTACATCGGGAAGGCAGTCAAAAGTGAGCTTGAAGTGGCACTGCATGTTTAGGAAGTGGCATTGCGCGTTCAGGAGGTGGCTCAACGCGGGCACCCAATGAAGAAGTGGTTTGTATTTTTGTATTTAGAGCAATGTCAACATGCACCCTAGATATTTTCAAAGTTTTTAGGGCAGAACTGGTCCACCAAAAGGTCAAAAAACACCTTAAAAATGACCTTTCTGCCACTTTTTGGGCACACAGAAACAGTCATGGGAGAATCAAGTTTTGAGGGGTACAATGAGCCTCAAATTCAGAACTTCTAGGTGTTTTGGAAAATAGACTTGAATACCTTTCCAATGAGCTATCATGAGCTCAATTTGGATGCTACGAAGGCCTTCAAAAGGGACCTGAAAGTGGCGTTGCGTGTTGGGCCAGTGGCACTGTGCGTAGGGCAGTTTTTGCTCAGGATGGCTATTTTTCTAGTTTTTTGAGTATGTTCATGGATTCTCTCTCATGGAGGTTGTTTCACCATTGTAAATGATGACTCGACATGTAACTATGATAGATAAATAGTGATAGAAGGTAGATTCATTGCTTTAAAAGTCAATTTGAGCTCAAATGAATCAGTTTTTCACTTTTAGAGGCAATTTGTCAAGATGCCTATATTCCTATTTTCTTGTTTAGTGTTGGTTAGATTAGCTCCTCATCTTAGGGATTCGACCCCTGAGGATGGGAGGAGGTTGAATTCATGTCTATTTCTTCCTCTTCTTTCTCATTGTAAAGGGTTGGACTCAGCTCCATGCTCAGACCTTGATTGTACACCATTTGTAGCAGTTTGGCAGGGGATTAATAAGAAATGCAGCTATTTTTATGGGATCTGTGTGGTGTGGAATTTTAGTACAGTGTCTTCTTCTGTGATCATATGTTAATGTGTTTTATGTATTCCATTAATCATTTCATTGCTTCTATTTGAATGTTTTCAAGTTGATAGGAAAAAATCATTACATCAGTGCTCTGCCTTGGGAAACCATTCACCATTTCATGCTTTCTCCAGTCTAGGAAGGATCCATGGTTTTCACATGCTATCCTTAGCTTCTCACCAGTCTAAAAAATATCACCCCATCGAGCCCTAGAGTACTAAACCTTATGCCTACCTTGTCCCATTGAACACCCTGCAATTTTGACCTAATTCCCTAGCCCTAAACTGTCCAACTCCTCCTGATCCAGCGAAACCCCTTCAAAATCCAATCAAAACTTCATGCTACTATGCCTAGCCTAATATCCTTTTCCTGATCTAATCATCTTGGCTGAGATCCTTACGGAGAGAGCCCTCTCTTGGCCTAGTAGGGCTAGCTACTTGGCTAAGCGTGGTTTGTGGCATAAAAAATTTTAGGGGAGAATGTTCGCCCTTTAGGGGAATTAAGGGGTTTTAAATTTTTGGTGGGAGACTATTTTGTATCATAGTACATTTTTACAAATCACCTCAAATAGCCCACCTTATTTTAAGGGAGAGGGTAAAAAAGGTAAATTTTGCCCTTGAAATTAGGAGTTACAACATTCCATTCACCCATTTTCAACAATAGGTTTTATTTAAGTGAATCCTATGGGCCAAATACCATATTTATAAAAGAGGTATGGTAAATTAATAAAAATATAAATAAATGAGAGGTATGGTAAATAAATAAATATTTTTTATATTTACTCCATAAGTCACCTTATATACATGCAAGGGTGTAAACAAATAAAAATATAAATATAAATAAAGTGGAGGTATGGTAAATAAATAAAACATCTTTTTATACTTACTCAAAAGGTATGGTAAATAAATAAAAATATAAATAAA